>ML732328.1:0-77596 GCA_009176345.1 Aspergillus leporis | reverse complement strand
TAGCGTGAGGTCCAAATAACTAGCGTGAGGTCCAAATAACAATTCCCTAACCGTCAAACCATCGATATCAATTCCCCATCGTAGAGATAAGCCAAATTGGCAAATGTCATTGTATCAGCATTTCCCCCAAAAGGGAGAATCTTCAAACAATTAAATTCTGGAAGGATATTGCTCTGGCACACGGAAGTATGAAGAGGGCCATCTGACACTCACCGCTGAAAAGGTCAGTATTTATATTTTCCCTTCACCTGAACTTCAACATGACATGTTTTACGGAGATCACGCGGTGCTGAAGTCTCGTGGCTGTTTAGTGCCTTAAATTTTGGACCGCCATTTTTTCTGTTGCCCCGCGGCGAATAGGAGGTAATGGCCGTAAGGCACAACAATTTCTGTTCAAAGATAACCTTTGATTCTTTTCTTCCTGTCTTCGCTGCATTGTTCTCCTTTTCTTAACTACATTCTTATTGTAGTCTGAATTAATCTTTCACTTTTCTTTAGCGTCTGTGTTTGTGGTGTCACGAGACACCACCTCGAGTCACTTTTCTCTCTACTGATTTGCCATCAAGGGAAACTCTCTTTCCCCGCCCTAAAATCGTACAGATAAGCCCTGTTCTGGGTTTCCTCTCACCCCTTGTCTCCTTTTCTCTTCATTTTTTTCTTATTATCCTTATTTTCCTTTTTTAAACGAAACCGACCGTCGTGTGCTTGTTTAAGGGATCGGATTTCTCATCTAGATCGACTTTCCAGTGTTTGCACTCCTCGTTCACTTGTACCTCGTGTTCTCCGCCCTGGAATCGTCGCGCCACCCATTCCATGACGGCCCGTCATCCAAACGGCGGAGGTTGATTACTCCAGCGATAGCAAAACATCCAACGTCGAATTCTTTGTCCCCACAATATTCTTGGTTGATGTCGTCGTCCTCAAGTTCGGTCCCAGCTTCCTCTACATCAGTGGCTGCTTCTACCGCATATTCCGCCCGGGGACATCCTGCTGGCTCCAGGCCCGATGCAATATCGAACAATACCATGACAAGCGAGGCTGGCCCTGCTTTTGATAGACGTGCTGGAAGAAGACGGTCTACGGTGACAGGCTCGGATCGGAAGAGAAGATTGGTCAACACGGAGGGCGATGTCTGGTCGAGACAGTCAGTATTCGGGAGCGCGATGGAACCTGGACCACGTATTACGGCAGAGATAGATAGCATGTCTATTCCAAATGTTGCATCTCCGAGACGATCTGAGACCTATACTACCGGCACTTCATACGCGATGCCTATTGACTTGTCATCGTCACCCCCAGATCGGCGGCTCCACAGGACGAATGCCCGTCGGAGCTCATGGTCACGCGCCGGAAGTGATTGTCTGGAGTATACCCGACCACGGTGGCAGCCTGACTCGGAGGTGACTAACTGTCCGATCTGCGGGACAGCCTTCAGTTTTTGGTACAGGAAACACCACTGTCGTAAATGTGGACGGGTCGTTTGTGCGTCATGCTCACCTCACCGGATCACAATTCCGAGACAATTTATTGTTCACCCGCCAGAGGGCAATCGTTCCCGCACCTCTACCCTGATACCGCCACGTGTGACACCGGTTGTTGATCTAGAAGGAGACGAGTCAGCCCAGTCTCCTACTGCTCTTAATCCAGCTCTTGGAGGTGGCGAGGAGGTGCGCCTATGCAACCCCTGCGTCCCAGACCCAAACCCAGAACCACCACGTGGGTATACAACCGTTCGGACTCCTGCTGAGCCTCAGTCGGGCGCAGGTTGTATACGGAGGGCTTACAGTGTTTCGCACAACCAAACTGGACAACGGTCTTACCACTCACTGTCATCCTCGGCCCAGCATCCGCCCTACTCTGCAATTGTGAGTTTCCCAGCCATCTTGTGGGTCAAAAGCTCTATGACTAACCAAACATACTTTAGCCCGACAATTTCTCCGCTCGACCAGCCCGCAGGACAATGGGCGCGGGCGATTATCAGATCCTTGGTGGTTTTGGAGGTTCTCTGGGCTCGCGTTTTCAAGAACGGCCAGTGGAATACGGATCCTTGTCGGCAGCTCGTTTCGGCCAGTCCATGGTTGCACCCGGGCGGCCTCTTACTCTAGCGCCAGGCAGCGCTACGCTACCGACCGGGTCGTCGTTTGCTACTTCTGCCAGCCAAGAGGTACACTTGTCTACCTCTAGCCCTCGACGTCGTGTGGAGGAGCGAGATCTTTGCCCTATTTGTGACCATGTTCTACCACCATTGGGGGAGAACGGGAATGAAGATTTTCGGGAGGCCCATGTTAGACAGTGTATTGAAAGTCATGGACCCCGATGGCGGCCATCCTCTCACAGTGGCAGTCCAGTGGCGCAGCCTTCGGTGCCTGTGCGAATGCTCGCCTACACTGCCACGGAAAAGGATTGCCTCGGGCAAGACGGCAGCACGCAGGAATGCACCATCTGCATGGAGGAGTATGAAGTTGGCCAGCCATTGGTCCGACTGGAATGTTTATGCAAATTTCACAAAAGATGCATTGTGGAATGGTTTGAGCGGAGGAAAGAGTGCCCCGTGCATAAAGTCTCTTAAGCGATCTTTTATATGTTTTTTCTTTGGTATTTTCATTATCCCTAGTTTCTGGGTCATTGCTCATTGCCTTATACTGGCAGTATGGCGTTGGCTGCGTATTTGTGTCTCGATTCCATGGTGGATATTGTTTTCACAACCGTTCGAGCGGGCGTTCATTTCTATCTCCTCTGTTGGGAATCGGCGGGGCGGCGTTCTTTGTTTATACGGTGGCATTTTTTGCACCATAACTTGTCATACGATGTTCTATACCTATATCCTGCGGTCACATTGATCGCAACAGTCGATCCTAGGTAGATATGCTTATTTTTAGGACAATTTGACTGCATATTTAACGTAGAGGTCATATTCCGAAAAGTGAATATATATGTATTCTGGACTATTTTGTTCAAATCAGGGCTTCCTAACCAACTAATGACTGGCACACTGGAACTACCTAGGGGTTTACAGTATAGTTAACAGGTTGTTATATATTAGTTATATGGAAGCTGAGTTGATCATAGTTGGAAGGCGGTCTAACCTAAGGTGGCATGGTGTGAAGATCAAAAATAGACTAGTCGATCAGCTGTCGGTCATCGGCCGCCGACTCTGCCGACTGCATGCCAGTTGCGCTCCATCAACAGACATACCAGTGTTCCATGGTCTGACTGCTCTCAGGTAAGCTAAAGAACTTTCAGTTTTGCTTCGTCTACGTCGAGCACTTCGGGTCCCTTCGAAATGGCTGCAACAATCGGAAATCGGAACCTTCACCATGATGTCCTCATGGTTAAAAGGCCTATATGCTGATAGTGACATATCTATCCCCTCCAGCCCCCGCAACCGATGGAGATCGATCCGCGCCTACGTTCGGGCAGTGACAATAGCCCTCCAGAAGGCCCAGCAACGAGCCACTCTTACCTCCCGTCTCTTGTCACTAGGCAAGCTGGTACCACTACAGTGTCTTCACTTCCGGCTAGCCACTACCCTGATCCCCCTACTCATACTCATATCGGCCCGAGTGAACGGCTGCAGTCTGCTGCGTCAACCTCTAGCGGTCCCAGTTATTACGGCGCTCCAGCTTCGCAGTCTCAAAACACTCATGCCTTATACCAAACAAGCCCCGGAGGGATTATCGGTGGTGCGCATGGGCTTGAATCGGCCGATCCCAATGATCCTTATTCCGAACTGAAGCGACCACGCGCTTGTGAATCGTGCCGATCCTTGAAAGTCCGGTGCGAACCCGATATCAGTAACCCGAACGCCTCATGTAAGCGGTGTGCGAAGGCAGGCAGGTCGTGTGTTGTTACGGTCCCAACGCGCAGGCGCCAGAAGAAGACGGATAGTCGCGTTGCGGAGTTAGAGAGAAAGATTGACGCGCTAACGGCAAGCTTACAAGCCTCCCAGGGCAATGGTTCGGCTGTTCAGGCTGGACATCCGGACCCGGTGCGCGAGGAGCAGACTGGAAGACGATGGCTGGGGCCAACCCACGGCGCTTCAACTGGCTCTGCAGTCATGGAGTCCCCCACCAGCCTAGCAGGGAATAAACGGCAACACAGTGGGGAGTTCAAGAATTCTAGGGACAGTAGTCTTGTGGGACCTCCGTTATATCGCGTTTCAAGTCCTGGTACAGAGCAGATCTTGGATAATACCTCTAAGCGGTGGCAGAGTGTTCCAGGCTCTGACTCGCATGGTACGGCCCTCGAGCCAGATGCGATTAACGAGCTCGTCGATGTAATTGACCGAGGACTTGTGAGCGCGGCAGTGGCATCGGAAGCTTTCGATAGATACGTCGAACATATGGCTCCCCATATCCCAACGGTGGTCTTTCCTCCAGGTACCGAAATGACTGACATTCGGAAGACCAAACCAATTCTACTTCATGCAATCATTTCCGCAGCGATTGGGACCATTCAGCCTAACTTGCAACTCCCGCTCGTGAATGACTTCTATAAGGTGATCGCGGAACGCATCGTTGTTAAGGGCGAAAAATCACTAGATCTAGTACAGGCAATTATAGTGAACTGCAACTGGTACACGCCACCGGACCATTTCGAAGAGCTCAAATTCTATCAGTTGAGCCATATGGCTGTGTCGGTGGCTATGGACATTGGGATGTACCGAAGACCAATGCCAAAAAGTCGCCCTTGGAACTTGGTCAAGGACCTTCTAGTGAAAAAGTCGCCTTCGCAGGACCCCGATTCAGCAGAGGCTAGACGGGCGTGGCTGGGTTGTTATTTTTTGGCCGTGCAGTAAGTACTTTTCGATTGAGTCAGATGTGGTAACGGTATTTGACCTTTTTAGGGTTGCTGCCTCCTTGAGACGTACCCTACTCGTACGCTGGACTCCGTATATGGACGAGTGTATCGAGATACTGGAGAAGTCGCCCGATGCATTGCCGTCGGATAGAGTGATGATACAGTGGGCAAAGCTGGTGCATATTATGGAGGAGATCCACCTGCAATTTTCCCCGGACGATACCGGCTCTATCGTTGCTTTCTCAGAGCCCAAGGTTCAATACACCCTCAAAGTGTTTGAGAAACAGCTGGAGCAGCTCCGGAGGGAACGGAGGCCGGGAGACTCTCGTAAGTCGGAGCGCCAATCTCTTTGTACTTCTACTAACGAGGTACTAGCTATATTTATGCAAGCTGAATATATCGCCAATCTTTACCTGCATGAGGGGGCTATGCACATAGACTATAGCGAGGAGCAGAAGACACCAGGCGACGACCACTCCAGCCCAACCAGCGCAGCTCACATGACTGCCCTGAGCACTTGTCTTACGTCAATTCATCAAGCTATAGACACAATTTGCGCCATTGACATCGAAGACCTCATCTCTCTGCCGGTTTTTGCCCTCGCTCGGACATCCTTCACCGTTGTCGCCTTAATCAAGCTTTATTCCATTGTGTCTGCCCCGGAGACTCGCATCGGACAGCTGATTGATGCTACTAGCTTGAAAGCAGAATACTACCTCGACAAAGTGATTGACCACTACACCAGAGCAGGTGAACAGGCCGGTGGCCGGACCCCAGCGAAGTTCTCGGTGGTGTTGGCTATGCTTCGGAGTTGGTTCATGAAACGCAAGGACCACGGGTTGGCTTTGAGAGACGCATTCGGTGGCGGGCTACGCCCAATGTTCGGTTCTGACAATCCCAGCCAACTAGACAGGACGAGATACCAACAGGTGAGCTTGTTCACATGTTCTTTTCCACCTTCCCTCAAAGCCGTCCGATCCGTGGCTGACCATTCCAGAACAAAACGGGCACCACTCCTCTCCACCTGCTGAGTGAGGTAGCCATGGGTGAGCCTCAGAACCGCCCGAGCTTAGGCCAAGCCCCATTCCCGCCACGAACCGCCGGCTGCACACCCCAAATGTCAGAACCCGTCAACCAAACTCCCACCGACCTCATTTCACAAGCTCAATCCTCCCTGGGCCCAACTCCTGCTCCGACCGCCGGCGAGTCCGACACCTGGACCCAGTACCCACCACCTCCCACACGGCAATATTACCCTCCTCTCACTTCCACCTACCAAGATATCCCCTCCTCCGGATACCCAGATCCGACGGCGAACGGTAATATGGGCATGCCCTGGCCTGTACAGGGGTTCTTCGTGCCGGAACTGGGAATGCAGGTGGGGTTTGAGCCGGAGAACCTGCTCGCGCTGGAGAATATGCTGGGAGGCGGGTTCTTCGATCTGCCTCTACCGACTGATGGGACGGGCACGGGGACTGGGTATTATTAGTATGGATACGTTTGTAACACTCCTCTCTTTCTGTATCCGTTTGCGTCCTTTGGTTGTATACCCCTCTGCCGTACGTTGTGTTGTGTACGCGACATTGCAATCGTTTCATAATATTCTAAGCAATGTGGTCTTTTGGCGTTTGGTTTTGGATAAATCCGTATAGAAGATATCCCCTCTCCAGGTTGAGCAATTATCTTTCAAATTGTACATATAAACAAGAGATACCCGTCCTTCTACTAGCCCCAAAAAAACAATTAACATAAAGTAAAAAAAGGTCATGCATGCATATAGCCTTTATATCAAAACTAGGCATTGTGTCTCGGTGCCAGCCTGACCTGCCATTCTGCCTGACCGCCCTGTCATGTGATCCTAGCCTGCTTAACTTTTCGTTTGACCTCGATCCTGTTGTAGCTTCTCAAGCTACGTCTTGTCTATCTGCCAGTATATAGCCTGACCAGTAGTAATCCTGCGTATCAACTCTGTTAGTCTGCCTGCCTGAGCCCACACCCTGACACATTGCCCAAGCTATAACATCCACTAACTATTATTAACAATAGAGATAAAGTAGTATGAAACAACGCCCAAAAATTATTTTTTAAAAATAAATCAGGTTTGAAGGTTCAGAAAAGTAAAACGAAACAAACCCCTCAAAACAACTCTATAACCACAGAAGAAGAAGAAGAGAGAAGAAAAACCAAACAAGAAACCTTAACTACACCTACACGTAGCCACAAGCCTTTTGACCCATATTCCGACCAACCAATGGAATGCGTTCAAACCGCATTAGGTAAGCGGAGAACTCAATGTAAAGGGGGAGAAAATAATAAAATATAGAAGACAGAAAAAATGAGGCCAATTAAGATTGGAAAAAATAATAACAATGAAAAAATGAAAAAATGAAAAAAAAACCGTAAATTAAACCTTCGGATTCCTACCCGTCTTGGCGGAGCCCTAAATTGATATATTCCAAGTTGGCGTTGTGAATTACAATTTACGAGATATCCATAGGTCCCTCGGGGTCCCTCCCTGTCCGTCGGTAAGTCGGTCTACAGGATGTATGTATGAAGTACGAGGGATAATAACTCCTGACCGGTGACGGAATTCGGTCTAAATTGCCCTTTATTTTATTTTTTAACTTTTTCCTCCACTAGTTTAGGTAGGGTTGGGAAATTTTAGGCAGTGTTTTCATATTTTTTAGTTGGAGTAGGTAGACGGGAGTGTGGGAATGTCTGTACTCCGTTTTTAAATGGGCCGATATTCTGGAATATTCACATCCAGAAATACAAAGATATCCCGGGTATCTGTACCCGAGTATGTAAATACACTAGATCTGGTAGTTATGGATTGCCTTATAATAAGGTATGTTAAAGCAAACTTAAATTGAGCAAAGCACCAGATTGATGGAAAATTAAAGATGATAAGGTTTAGTAAAATAAGGTATGTCGGGACCGGGACAGAAAGTATATTTAGGGATTGGGCTCACCGCGGATCTAGATCTGATGTATGTTGGATGGTTTTGGGTTTGGGGCTTTGGTTTCAATGCATTTCTACGTTTTGCTGGGTTTCGGATAAGAAAGTTAGGCTGTTGTAGTATAGGACTTCGGTATAGAGATTCTGAAGAATTGGGATGCTACATTATGGTTAGCGTCATCACTTACTATTCATATAGGTTAGTATTATCGTCATTATTATTTCTAATTTCTTTCGCTCGTATAGGTCGCCCCTTGGGTGATCCTTGTTTGATATAGGACAATGTATAAGTAATCTATTTTTCGGGGTGGGTTGCTAACACTACATCAGAAGGTGGGGAGCGCCAAGTTTCCTTATGTACGGAGTACAGTAGTTTGCATATGGCGTCACATTGGTTCATCATTGTGTCTTCCTTGAATAGCCGGGGGGCTTCTATGATCCATCATCTATCAGGGTAATGATCTGTTCGTAAAAAGTATGAAGAACATGACATTGACGCTTGTTAATCTTGTTAGGTTCGAACCTGAGTCGAGATAAGGTTAGGCCAGGACTATAGACAAACTGTTATACCCTGTTTGAGGTGCGTTGGGGATGTTTCTGATCTCTGCATAAGCCTAGGAGTACCGGTGATGCCTGTTAGACTTCGGTGACATGTACCTGTGGAGTGTGGGAGGCTCCTAAAGGGAGCATAATTGGGTGTTGCGTGTAATGAAAATCTATTAACGATAAGATTCTCTTTTCATTAGCTACTTTCGGACATGGTATATGTAAGGTGCGCCTTCTAGCGAGTACAACAAAATCAAACCCGCTCGTCTCGTTGGCCCAGATAAGCTGCCGTGTTGCAGGCTGGATGCGCAATTAGTTGAGGATTAAGGGAAATGAACAACGCCCCACACGAGACGTACGAACTCAGCCGGACAAAGGGTTGTCTAATATCGGCACATGGGAGACGCCCCACACGGCTTCCACGAGAGTGGGGAAGAAGAAGCAACGGCGAGTCGGCGACGAACACCCGGTCGAGTTGGCTGAAGCTACTGCGCTCGAGTCTGTGAGCCGATCGACAGGCAGCAGTCGTCCGAGGCGTATTAGGGTGGATAGATCTTACCTCTAAGGTCTGCCGGAAGAAGGTATGGCCGTTATGGTGCGTGCTCATGTTCGACGTCGTTACCCCATGGGTGCGGATTATCCCACAGCCATGTGCCAGTCTTGGCTTAGCTTTTGCGCTAGAGAAGCCCATGGCCATCCATGCTCTGCCTCCGTCCTTCGAAGTAGGTCTAAGAGACACGTTTGAGCCAGTGGGTCGTGAATCCATGAGCCACCTAGACTCGAGTGTGTTAGTATCCTGTAGCCGCCTCACGGCGTAAACCTTCTGACGTGGTTTTGAGCAGTAACTCTCGAGAAAGGGGTCGCAATGTAATAGGGCTCCAGGGCAGAGGGAAAGGAGGCTCTTACAAGCACCAAGCGCATAACCTGCCATAATACGCACAGGGGGGTCATCATCGGTCGAAAGCGCAATGCCCATAATGATACTTAGGTTTTTAATGAGAGCCTCCTATACTCAAGGTCAGCGAGGTGGTTCCCATTGTAGATTGTCCTCAAACAACAAACCTCGATGATCTTGGCATCCGATGTTGTATTGGATGCAAAAGGCATCGCCCTCAATTCATACTCATGCATCAGGGCTTTGGCCATGCATATTTGTTGTACCGCAGTAGCTACTTAAATTTAGCGATCACCAGTCATTTTCAGGTGAAATAGGTAACTGAACATACCATGGGATGTCTTCGTGAACCACACAACAGGGAAGGGTCTGCCAAGACTTGAGTTGGCAGGAGAAAAGTGTAATGGTCGAAAACTATCTGGCTTATGTATCTCCCAATCGCAAATCCTCCTTTTAAGGACGTCCCAGGAGTTTGAATCAATGTGAACAGGGCTAGCAGGCTCATAGCAGTGGTTGATTGTTTCAGCTAGCAGCCATAGGGCTCGATGCGCCCAGTCCCGGTCAGTTTGTGCCGTACGATTTTCCCAGGCAACACGTAGCCTTTCTTTAAAAGGGCCGATGGTTAAACGTAGAGGGCTTCGGGAGGCCAAGGCGAATTGCACATCTTGTGTGACGAACGCCCAGAACGAGGCTTCCGCAAGACCACGAGAAGTTGCACAGTCCACGTGGGAGCCAATATATACAGACCCAGCTAGGAGATGCCGCTGTAGATCTTGTGATGGGGTACGAGCTGTGGGATTGATTAGTTAGCGAGGGCCAAAGTCATCAGAGGCTTTTGGAGCACTCCACACACAGGAAATTTGCTCAAAGAATCGTAGTATGACGGTAGAAGCGAGGAGTATTTCAATGCTTATGTTGAATTCAGAATTTTCCACGACTGGCAATAGTATTGCAATGCATTGCTCGTGATATTGGTCCGCGGTGTTGGGAGGAACTGAGTTGTTCGTATGAGAGAGGTGATGGGCGGCTGTAGCCAGGCAGGCATATAGCAGGAGCGAGCACGAAGGCGCTCGTTCTACCGCATCTACTGCGAAGTGCCTTTCATGGTCGCATACGTCCAGCTGCATATAGAGTACACGTTAGCGATCTGCTCCCGTGTCCAAGTCACTAAGGTGGTGTTCAGCGCACCCATGCACCAATGGTTCTCCGGAAGTGTCGAAGAAGGAACGCCTCATTAAAATCGCTCAATTTTTGGCGGTCTCCCATAATTTCTGCTGGCAACAGATTGTTGATTGTACCGGAGGGAAAGTCAACCGGATACCGGGACGACTCTGGAACCCCTACAGAAAGATCAGGGGAGAGGAAGGAAGACGTTGGTGGTAATGTCGATACGGAGGTGGACGATCGGCTGTCGGAAGGTTTCCTCAGATACAACGAAGATGTCCCTACTGGAACAACGCTGTAGTCGGCAGCTGTACGGTCTGTCTCGTCTTCAAATGCAACTGATGTGCCGTTAGTCAGTGCCAGCTTACCACCCTCGTGCAGAGAACACGCACCTTCGGGGGGAATTTCGATCCAGACTTGATCCTCTGGAAATGCTAGGTCGCTCTCCCCATAACGAGGAGGCCCCTTGGGTCGCAGAGATGGATTTTGGCCGTGTCGGAAGGTAACTTCTTCTGGTTTCGATGGTGCACGAACGCACTGTCGTCCCGATCGCTGACAACGTAAGCACACAGCCCCAATCTTGTCACCTATAGTCCAGTGTTAGGGTTTCATCCAGTAGTGATTTAGTCAGCTTGATGATTACATTTCAAATGGCGCTGGCGGCACGTAAGACTATAGGGAGGACACGAGCGTTAGACAAGCGGCTGGCGCGAAGAATAAAGGAGCAAGACTGTCGTTTAGAGAGTCGATTTGTGCACTCACCACCCCCTCATTACGGCTTTTGTCAAGGTAGGCTCTCGGCTAGAGACACCCGCAATAGCCGTGAATCAGGGGGGGGAAACATAAATGCCGGGGAAGTTAGCAGATACGAGTCATATAAGGCGAAAATAAGAAGAGATAAGAATCAGCAGCACGAAAAGCAAGAGGCGCTAATGTGAAGCTAAATGGGACCGCGTCAGTGATAGGAATCGTCATGAGCGGATGAGTAAAATCTTAATTAATTTTAAACAGTGGATAGGCCCAGCGCATCGATGGTTCATCTGGAGGGGAGACGAGGGCCACCATACTAAAAAGGTGGGAAGAAAGCACCAGTGCCACAGACAGCTGTTGGATAGGGAGGACCAGAGAGAAGTTACAGAAGGTTATGTTTGGCACAAAGTTGGAGTAAATGTGGAAATTGCTGTAGTTGCCAGCATACCCCACAAACCACACTATATGTTGGGACTGGGACCCTGAGTTCCCAGAAGTGTGTTTAAATCACATCCTTCAGCATTCCACGGGAAAGGCTCTAGGTGCTCAAAGCGGGCCGGGCTTGAAGTCGCAGATAGTCACCACCCTTGAAGCTCACATGCATGGACCATAGCTTTTTTTCCCTTTTTCTTTCCCCCTTTTTTGTTTGACTTTCGGCTGTATTGGATCATACAGACCTCATGTGTTGGACCCTGAGAATTCAGAAATCGTGTTTCGGCAACTTGGTGATTCTCCGCATAGATTAACATCGGTGGGTTCTGAACCTCCACGATCTGCAGCCAGGAAGCCGGCGTAGGTCTGCCGATTTGCCAATATTGTTAGATTTACACAGGGCTATTGTTCTCAAAAAAAGAAAAAGAGAGAAAAATAGATTTAAGATTCAGGGGATGACACGACGACATGTTCGTTGTGCGTAGATCATGGATGAGATACACCCCTATGGATGCTCTATGGAACCTCTTGTCCAGCACCACACAGGGGCTTTCCTCCAATGTCTTTCTTGCCCATATCGATGCCGGCTTAATCTGTCGCCGTTGCCACCGCATCAACAAGTTGTTCGATTAGCATTGAGGACAAACGGTCCATTTCATCGCCCAGCCCCTTGGTTAGGCTCGGCCGGTGCACTAGGGAATATACTAGTCAGTTAGGAAATGATGGCCCACCATCGTTGGTGATTCTTCCCGTCCGTGAAGCATCGGGCTAAAGAAGTGGTTTGGGAATAGTAACGTAGGTAGTGAGTACCATATTTAACTGAGGCTGAAGTACCCGAGCGAATCATAGCGACGATTTGCCTTCTTTAACGACGGAAAATACCTTCCGCCCCAGTGCAAGAAATCCACAGCCGTGGGTATCGCCATGTGTGGTGCCAAGATGTTGGAATGGAACCTTGCCAGGTTTCCATAAACTTAAACACTGGCTTGGCACTAACTGCCCTGCATGTGCGTCACGTGGGACAGTATTACCAGATCACATGCTCCAAGTCAAGTGATCCGTCGCTGCTGGAAATACATCACTGAACCCAACTTTGCTGTAACAAAGATAGCTGCAGTAATTAGTAAAGCCACCAGTGGCCGGCCCATGACTGACTGAGGATTTAATCACCTAACTAACCAGTTAACTAAACCAAGCACCGAGTGGCGGATTTTCGCGGCACCCACTACCAATTGAAGCTATTGAACCACAGAAACATAATCTAACTAGCCTAACAAGTAGTAAAATATGAAGCTATTTACCAGGGCAGTTCTTATAATATGCCCAACAGTCCGCAACCACTGCAGTGTGGTGGAGCTCGTTGGCGAGGCACAAGCGTAGATTCATCAGGTGTTTATTAAGCTGAGAGTCAAGCTACTGGATGCGATTTTGGCCGTCTTGCACAGATAAAAGGGTATTATTCCCTAGTATAGCACGTTTCTTGTTTCCTTTTTAATTTTTCGCTTATTCTCAACCGCAGAGCCTTGATTTCTTGCTGTAGAAGAAGATTTGTATGCATTGCCATCTGTGCAGCCTTTTCAAGATATTGAATGTAAGGTATTAGGCTGCTAGAGAGCTTCCTTTTCGCACTAAGGATTTTTGCAGGCTGCGAACCTTGCGATCCAGCTGACGAGGATTCTGAGGAGTTTGAAAAGCAGAAGAAATAGAGCCTTCAGTTAGAGATGGTGGTGGTGTTGGTGTATGCTAGTCGAAAAATAATCTTGGTAAGAACCCGCTCTTGGCCAAGTGGCTTAAGCCCTGCTCCTGTAAAGCCATCGCATATATTTTTTGAATTAAACACCTTTGCCCGTGCCTCCGGATAAAGAGATAGAAAATCTTCCTTATCAATATGATTGTCACCGGCAATCATTCGCCCCCTAAGCAGCTTGCCGTACGCGCGCTTAAGCGGGACAAAAACACCAACATCAAGAGGCTGTAAAAGATGGGAGGCATGTGCAGGCATACAAAGACAAATTTGCAGAAGTCATCAAACTCTGCAGCTAAATGGCTATTATGGCCATCAAGAATAAGTAATCGCTTTGCACCATTTGTATAGCGTTTAGAGTATGGCTTAGACACCTCTTTTAACCAGCGAAGGCCTATTTCATCTGTTGCCCAGCCATTCTCGCTAGTTGAAATCCACCAGTCTTTGGAAAGAGCAGGTTCTTAATATTAGGCAGCTTGTTGATTTGCTGCTTTAAGTATAATCACTGGTGGCATATGCACACCTTTTGTACCGACAGTTTTAATAATAGTAATCTATTTATAATTGCCCTGGACAGCTCTCCTAGGTTTTTCACTGCGTTCTACTACAGTTACAACCTTAGAAGTTGAGCAGAGCCCTATGTGCAAAGCTAGTTCCATCGAAATTCAAGATATCATCTCCATGTATGCCATGTTCTTGAATAGCTGCATGTACTGTTTGAAACCATGGTATTATAACCCTCGGATCTTCCTGCTTAGTACGTTGATATGTGATTCGCCGGCTATATTGTGTACGTAGCTGAGGATGGCGTGTAACAAATTTATAAGTCCAGTTGGCACCAAGTTCTGCAGCAGGATTCTGAGAATAATAATGAAGTAATATCTGCGCCATTCCACGCAGAATCTCTGGTCTAATTAGAAACCCCCGTTTATCTGCTTCGAGTAATTGCTTAAGAAGAGATTCTTGAAAGTCTTTTAATCTATGACCATTGGCGCGTTCTGTACGAGATTTTCGTCCCTTTAAGCGAGCGTGCAGAGTTATCTCCGGGACCGCATATAGTTGAGCAGCTTTCATAATTGGTTTTATTTTTTGGTTTTTGTAGGTTTCAATAGCCATTTGAATCCGACTCTCTTTAAAAGGCATTTTATATAGTTGTGGTGAAATAATGACGCGTTGAAGAATGTAGATTATGTGGTGGCAGAAAATCTGCCGCTCGGTGTAACTAACACAACTAGTTAGTGTGCTAACTAACTTAACTAGTTAACTAACATAACTATCAATCCTCGATTACCTCATCCGTTATTCAGGCTCCCCCTCATGTGACACTCAAGCTATCTCCAAATGGGAAGTCGAGCTGAACATCATTCATCATCATCATCAATATGATCATCATGGCCACCTTCTTTCTGCCTTAACTTCAAGTTTCCCTGATCTACACAGCATCCAATCATGCTGTAGTGCACCATTTTTGATATCGTCGCTACCTTCTTTTAAGCTCTATATTCTATTCAGTTCCAATAGCCGTCACTTGGGGAGTAACTTCTATCATCCTTGGGGTTCTAACCCGCAGTGATTACGCACAGCGGCTTGGATGCTGCAAGGAGCGCCATTCCTTACATATTATTAGCAAATGAACTATAGCACCATACTAAAGTGAGGAACATAAACAGGGCCTATTTATACCAGGTATTGGTCCTGGCAAAGCTCCTAACTGTGGTCCCATTTAACGTGGATAGTGTTTATCTAGTATGTCCTTACCTCGAGTCTCCTACCTGGAGTCATGGGAACACAATCCAGCTTCAATTCGCCGCCATGACCAACCTTCATTAGCTGGTTCAGATGATGATGCGGCATACCAAGAACTTCCCGAAGGGTCGCTGTCGTCCTCGTTCCCATCAACATTCAGCTTTCCCGTCTCGAGGCAGCGCCTCAATTTCAATCCATATGCTGGACCAGGCTGGAATGAGGCATCAATAGATGATGCCGCAGATGAGCGCAGCCCCCTCCAGAGGGTGTCTCCTCAGACGTCTAGACCTGGCCGACTGGGTGAAATGGAGGGAGAAGACAGGGTAGCACAAAACGGTGTTGTGAAACCGCAAGAGACGTCACTATTGGAGCCGATCGGGGCTTTTGAAGTTGGTCGGACGAAGCGGATCTGTAAGCTTGTAGCTCTATCTGTTTCGATGTTACCTGGTGCTAAACTTCCTCATAGTGCAGGTCTGTATGGCCGTAATTTATTGTTTCCTAGCCGCAGGGACTGTCTTCGGCTTCGCGGCGCTGAAGCCAGTCTTAATTAGAGAAGGTGTCTACCATAACATGTGCTCGAATGAGGATGATCCTCAAGACGTATGTTACCCGCAGGAACTTCAGTATGTGCCTCAGTTAATACATTCGCTTGGGCCGCAACTAATGCTACTCTTAGCCTCAATCTGATGTTCACCATAGCTGCTGTTGCGACCAACGTATCTGCTCTCCCAGTGGGGACGATCCTGGACAAATATGGTCCGCGCGTATGTGGTATCATCGGATGCGTTTTCCTTTCTCTAGGCGCTTTACTTTTTGGGCTCTCTAGCAGCATTGGTTTCGACGGATACATCCCCGGATATTTTTTCCTGTCGTTGGGGGGACCGTTCATTTTCATCTCGTCATTCCATCTTTCGAATACATTCCCCGCCCGCTCGGGGTTAATACTATCCATGCTGACAGGTGCATTTGACGCCTCCAGCGCACTGTTCTTAATCTTTCGTCTGATTAACGAGAACACAAATGGCCGGTTCACAACCGGGAGATTCTTTCTAACTTATTTGGTTGTTCCATTATTTATATTAGTCGCACAGCTTACCGTCATGCCAGTCACTTCCTATAAGACTGCTGGGGAACTAGTCCAGCAAGCAGAAGCTGAAATCAACGCCGACGCATACGACAGCGTGGACGACGGAATCGGAGATCCGAACGAAGGCGAACGCCAACGGAATGACCGTCGCGTCCAGCGCCAAGATATTGTCAACAAAATCCAGGACCTCCTCTCAGACGGTGCACCCGAAAGCGGAATCGAAGAGCCCGTCCTAAGAACCAACAGTGAACGAGACACCCAACCAACAAAACCCCAGAACGCCGCCGGCGGCGTTTGGGGCGTCCTGCACGGGTTCTCAGCGTTGCAACAAGTTCAGTCCCCCTGGTTCATCCTCATCACAGTCTTCACCGTCCTCCAAATGCTCCGAATCAACTATTTCGTGGCGTCAATCCGCCAACAGTACGAATACCTCTTCGGGTCCCCCGAACAAGCTCGCAAGATCAACGAGGTGTTTGATTTTTTCCTCCCACTCGGAGGCCTCGTCTCTGTACCGTTTATCGGTGCCATTCTAGACAACGCAAGCACACCCTTCGTCCTCCTCGTCCTCGTCTCAACCGCAACAGTAATCGGCGTGCTTGGGTGTATCCCAAATAGCATCCACGCAGGTTACACCAACATCGCTATCTTCGTCATCTACCGCCCATTCTATTATACCGCGGTCTCAGACTATGCAGCAAAGGTGTTCGGATTCCAGACGTTTGGCAAGGTCTACGGACTCATTATCTGCCTATCGGGGTTGTGTAATTTCGCGCAAGCGGGTCTCGATGCACTCACGTTCAAGGCATTTCATCGGAATCCCATCCCAGTGAATCTCATTCTTACCCTCGTTACTTCCCTGGCTGGGGTTGGTCTAGTTGGTTTTGTCTGGTGGAAGGCAGGTATGAATCCTGCGAGTCCCATATTGGAAAACGGAGATTTGGCCGTTCCTAATGATGACAATGGCATCGTAACAAGAGATTGGGAGCGGGAGCCGTTACTGTACCGGCCTCCTTCAAACGTGGCTCGACATGCGGAGTCACCCTCATATGGGATCTCAGGCGCATGATAGCATAGATTAGCGTTACTTTCTTTTGGTCGAGATATACTTATGTGACGAATGAGAAAATGGATAGCGGTCATTGTTCTGTACGTATTGTGTGTCATCAAGCTGATAATTGATATTGTTTTGGACATATAGTTTCTTTTTCTAGTTGCAGAAAAATGAATCATTGAGCAATTAGATACGTGCTATCTTCAATCGATTTACTTGATTGGTGCGGTTTCGGCTATCTATATAGTATTCATGCAATCCAATATCGCGCCATCGCTCCATCTGAATCATTGTTTTTTGTGTCGAGAGATAGATACAGACACCTGTAGCCAGGGAAGTGATTGGCTCTAGGGATGGTGGTCAGCTTAGAAAACGAACGAACCTCTCTTTTTATAAGCTCCTATACAGGGAGCATATCTTTTCTGATTCTTAAATAGTCGTGTAGAGATTTTATTTCTCGCCTAAATCGAAAACTTTATCATTTTCATCGTTTTTATCAATGATTAAAAAAGAAAGGGAAAAAAAAAAAAAAAAAAAAGATAACTGTGCTTTTATTCAGTCGAGTTAATATATTGAGATTTTTTGGTATATAAAATGCTCTTTCCAATGCAACAGGAACTGGACATATTGATGATATATATAAACATCGCATTAGAAAACCAATGATGTCGGAGAAATCTAACCCAACTCCTCGCATATCCAATATACCTCCCGCCGAGACGTTCGTGATTGTGGTTAGACATATAGTGCCTCGATCTTTTTGGCAGTTGGTGCGAGAGATAAGAGGTGAAATGATGACTAAACAAATAGATGAAATCCCAAACCAAATCAGGCCAGACCAAGCCGATGCTCCCCAATCTAAATGCACCAGTTTTCCTAAATCCGTGATGATGGTAAAGATGAAATGACGATTTCAATTTCATGGACGAGCGGCCAATCTCTCGACTTCAAGCCAGAGGCTATTGCCCGCGTCATCACACGCTGCGTCGTACCATGGCAGTAGTACAACAATTGCCCGGAGGTCTGCCCAACAGGCGATGTGACTATATCGTGCCGTTCTCATAAGCATGGATACAAACCACTCCCGGTCCGCAGTGCCTTCCGAAGCAATGCCGCCCAAGGTTAGAACCCAGAGAAAGGTGACGCGAGCATGCGGTTGTTCCCAGACGTTCAAGCAGTTTGGAACCTCTAGGACGCCCTTGAGAAGGCCAGCAAGTTTAACTAGTGGGGTACTCTGAGGAGGAAGGGGAAAGACGACACCAACGCCGTAAATACAGCCCGCGAGACGGCAGGCCTCGTAAATGATCTCGTGACGTTGATGGTAACCGGTGAAACCGCTGAGTTGGCTGGCAGCTGGCAGAGATAGAAGATTGTATTGGACAAGATTGCGTTGGTCGGCGAGCAGAGAGTAGTCCAATTTGAAGTGAGTTCCTTTTAAGTACGCATCCACAAGACCCATGTATACGTCCATGGCGTGGAAGACCTCCATCATCTCCGTAGTGAATCCAATCTGTCGCAATCGGCCGTAATGACCCTCTACATCGGCCATGGTATACCCAAGCATCTCTTGCAACGGAACATTTTTCCGGTCCCCTCGAAGTGGGAAGAAAGGAAATACTGGAGGAGTGTGGTACGCGCTTGAGGTTACGATATCCGACCTAGAAAGACTTATGAGCTGGCGCTTGGAACCTCGATCACTTGTGGCAACTTACAAGGACACTACAGGGGCCAAGCCTGGAAGATCGATTGCTTCAAGACCACCTCGGAGGTTGATCATCGAGATTAGGCCTTGGACATGAACAAGGTTCGGCCGCAGGCTACCATAGACGTCGATCCATTGCAACCGTCGCATGGGCGCCGTGAATGGACTCTGCCGATACTGTCGTTCGTCACTGATATCGGTGGCATTGTGTGCCATGCACATCACACTGAGAATCAATGCATTGCTAATCGCCCGGCCAGGCTTTTTCATTTCTTGGTTGATCAGCTCGATCGTCTCCATTTCACAGACCCTTAGAAGCTGCTGCTCTCGCTCTCGAAACGCGCCGTCTGGGATCCACTTGTTCACCCACTGCACCCGTTGGTGAGAGAGTGAGCCGAACGTAATGGCCGTCATCAGGGTAGGCTCGGACATCATCAAGGGAAACCAATTCAAGGCTGAGACATCTGATCTACTGGCGCCAGGAGTAAGAGTAGGCCATAGGATCGATGTGCCTGAAGGCACGTGTTAGCAACTGCTCACATGACCGTCAAATGTTACCACTCAATTGGCTTTTTCTACTCACAGTACGACTGGCATGCGTTGGCAATTTCCGGGGAATGACGCCAGGGGTAGGTCAAGAAAGGGTCTATGAAAGCGGCACCGATGGTCTCGATGCGTTCGGTGGGGCTGGGAGGACCGCAGCTTTCTGGACTGGAATCTTGTGGATCTTGTTCATAGTCATACTCGTACTCCATTTCATACTTGATTGCCGTATTGGTACGATATTGAGAAGTGGGTACTACTGATGTAGTTGGTAGTGTAGCAGGGGTGGTTTGTATGACAGCTAAGCTATTGTGAGACGAAGCTGATTCGGGGGACGTAGGTGAACCTGATGATCGAGAAGACAGTGGAGGGGGATATATATTCAACGGTTCGTTCCCATCGAGGTCCATCGGACGCGACGCGCTGTCACGGGGGGCATCGTGGTTTAAACTCGAACGGCTGTTGGAAGGCTCGGCTTCTGTGGCGCGATCCTTGGTCTGATCGGAGATCCATTTGCCTACATGAGCCCGGACCAAACGTTGTATCTTTAGCCGCTCTCTTTCCGAGGAGGGTCGAGCGTTGACAAAATGAATGGCGTCCTTTTTGCACCCAACGGCGCCTTTGGCTGGAGGCATTTCCACTGTTTGATCGGACACCGCCCATCACATATATCGAACGGAATCGTTGTGTGAGTTTACTGGAAGGTCAAGAACAGCATCCTGCTGCTGGAAAGCTGCACGGTGCGCCGGATGTCCAAAGCTTCTTCAGTGGCAGTAGTGGTGGCCGACTCGGCGCTCGAAATGGAGACGGAATCGTAGTGCCAAACTAAAGCTGACTCTGCAGCAAGGGTGAGAGAACGTGCGATCAAGAGAGTACAGATACTGGCGACATGGCCGAGAGTCAAAAGGGAGGTTCGCCACGAGAGGGAGAGGAAGAGAGAAGAACGAGGTATTCAATTATATTTTGACGGTGGTGGTGGGGAGGAAAACTTAAGGCTGAGGACTGTGCGGGTATTGGAGTGAATTAGTGAATGGACTAGTTAAATAAGTTAGTTATAGATAGCGGGGGTAGGACAAAAGTAGAGAGGGCGCGAGAGAGATCAAGATCGACGCTGAAGAAAGTGTGGGAGGCGTTCCCGGGAGTGTCTTCCCCGTGACCCGCCCCGTCAAGTCGCGGGAGCTGAAGAAAGAAAAGAACCTCTCTAGACTCATCTTTTCCTTGGTTCGCGACTCATTGGCTGATGGACCCAATAAAAGCTAATTAGACTTTGACACTGACAAGAGCTTTGTATGTTGGGTGATTCATTCCGGCTCATCTTTTGCTACCAAAAGTACTGGTTCACCGTCATTGGAACACTTGCTTTTTATTTTTATAGTTTTGTTTACTGTATTTATTTTCTTTTCTTTTTCTTTTTCTTTTTTTTTTTTGGTTTGAAGAAATGGGAAAGGGACAAAATAAAAATGATGTATATGCCTTCGTATTTTTAGCTTCTGTTCTTTTTTTTCCCTCTTTTGTTTTTTTGCTTTTTCTAAACCAATGTCCTTACTCGATCTATGTGACGACTATTGGAAAACCTGAACAATAGGCGTCCCTGGAAATAAGATGCGGACACTCATTGAACATATCACAGACCAAGCCCAAATGTGATAGTGTGATATTGATCCGAACGGCATATGATTCAATTTGCCTGTGTCAGCCACTCTGACGACAACGGCGCAACGACAATCGAATGGCATTAAACGAGGCTGACTAGTTTAAAGCTTGAGTGACACCACCGATATAAGGCATCCCATTGTCAAGCCTCCTGCTGGTTCATGCGGCATGGCTGCGATCTTCTCAGGCTATTCCAACCACGATTCGAACAATGTCACTCCTCCCGCAGAGCCACCGTTGCACCATACTCCACGTCATTCTAACGTTGATCTTCACCATCCTATATCTACCACTATGGGCGCTGTATTATCTACATCCACGGTTGCGATGAGATGTTCGTTGGTCTTATCGCAGCAACAGGGTGCTACGGTTCATCTTGCGCAGTGTCAGTGTCATTCATAGGAAAACACGCCTGACCTTGCAGCCACGGTCAGAGTCTGACGGTTTCATCATCACGCATCTGGCCAAGCCAGCGTTCTACCAGTGTGTCACCCTCGACGATGAGATCCACCCCGAGTCAATCGACGGTACCTGGTATCCCGCCCGATACGAAGCCACCGACCCCGAACTCGTCGCTCCGAGGGCCGCCTAATCATCCTCCACCTCCACGGCGGAGCATACATACTAGGCGACGGGCGCTCCGCATCCTACAGATTCCTCGCGACCACGCTGCTCGCCAGAATACCGTCAAGCCACGTCTTCTGCCCTCAATAGCGACTAGCCTGTAATGCCAACGGGCACTTCCCGGCCCCTCTCCAAGACGCCATCGCCTCCTACAGCTGCCTAATCCACACCCTTCGCATCCCCGCATCCCCGCATCGCAAGCGGAGACAACGCGGGCGGCCACCTCGCCCTCGCCCTCCCCCGCTACATAAGTGACACAAATAACCCACATCTCCTTCCAGCCCCAAATTGTACCTGGCTCTTCTCCCCCTGGTGTAACGTCCCCGCAGCGGCAAACCCAGCGCGCTGGTCCTGTAACCCCAATTACCGCACAGACTATATCCCCGCCTCGCTAGCTGCACGGGGCGCCTAGCAATTCCTCGACGGTCTCGACAATCTCGACAATCTCCGAACATGTCGAGAGGTACGTCGCCCTCCTCCGACATCCCTTCGTGCTTCCATCCCCCGTGCTGGTCGTGACCGGCGGTCGGGAGGTCCTCTGCCAAAACCCAGAGAAACTGGTCCGTAAGTTCCGGAAAGTGGCCCAGAATGGCTTCGGTATGGAATTGTTCGTCGAGCCTCAGGTTTCGCATGATATCCTATTTATCGGGTGGATGCATGGATTTCAGAATGAGGAGAGACGGTGTGCCCTTAAAGCCGGGGATATTGCTGCTGGATTGCTATCCCTGCCGACGGATCAGTTTAGTGGGGTCGTTCGGGTGTAGTTTGGGCCTAGTTGTTGGTTGGTGGTCAATTGGTACATATACGTTAGTTTTATGTTTTCATGAATGATGAGATAATAATAGGGGATTACGATGTCTCCATGGTTGACTTTTGTCGAACCCGTGGTACGTCGCTCTATAGATGTTACACAGAAGACTAAGATAAACTTCGTCGTTGGTTTCTAGACTCTCGTCCGACTCCTTCCTAATCGATCATTTTCTCCACAAATCTGATGTCACCATATCTACGATCTGATAAGTGATAGGCAGAAGCACAGACGCGTCGATACGACTCTATTCAAAGCTTAATTATGAACCTGATTATCGCGATGTAACCTTTTCAAACCTAATTCAGTCGATCTCAATCAAAGTGTACTTGCCCCCGTCCCCTGTAACCGGATCCTGGTACTGCTCCAGTGCCCTCTCAACAACATCCATGTACCCGAGGACCTTCTCCTCCTGCCATCTTCTCCCCACGACCTGCACCGCAGTGGGGAGTCCGGCCATCTTGACAGCATCATAGTGCTTCCAGGCGCCCTTGGCAATGGCATTGTTTGCGCCGAGCCCCTTGAGGATTTTCTTGTAGGGCGCGTGGAGCGCGTCCTTCTTAGCGTCAACATGGGAGACAGGGAGCACACCGGCTGTGTAGTCGAGGAGATTCCAGAGGAAAGTGTATCCGCAAGAGGAGACGGCGTCGCGCATGGCCTTGTGAGGGAGAGCGGGGGTAGCGTTTACAGGGCACAGGATGAAATCGTACTGCTGGGGCTTGGCGTCCCACCAAGCGTGCCATGTCGCACGGAAAGACTCGCGCTTGGCAACGAGCTTCCAGGTTTCGGCAGAGGATTTGGGAGAGAACGTGCGAATGAGACTGGCCCATTTGAAGTCGCGTCTGAGGTACCGTACATACAGGTAGTACAGGTAGCGGAGGGGACGGGGTAGGTTGCAGATGCGGGTGAGTTGGTCTGCACCTGGGTCGGAGGGCTCGAAGGTGTACCGGTGGGAGTTGAATGTGACGCAGCCGTCGGTATTGAGGAGTTGAGAGGCGAGGTGGAGACCAGTGAAGGGGTCGGCGGTTGCTGGTGGTGTGATTTCTGATACGGTGTGGCCGGCTGCGGTAAGGGCAGCAACGGCTGTGGAGACGGCGCGTTCGATTGCTGGAGTAGGGGGTACAACTCCTGTAAAGGTTGAGTTAGGGAACTTCATATAGCGGCGGATAGATGATCTCACCATCGCTAGACATAAGTCCAATGCGCAAGCTCTTACTCTTAGCCTCGGCTTGCTCTTCCTCGCGCCAGGAGATAGGATGGACGGTGTAGTCATACTTCCAAGGCTCCATACCGATAATGGCCTTGGTGAAGTAGGTGAGGTCATTTAGGGTACGAGCCATTGGGCTAAACACACTTGGGATGCCTTCTTGACCGGCCATGCTAGTGTTGACACCAACTTTGGGCCAGCGCCCAGTGCTACAGCGCAGAGAGTAAATACCGCTCCAGGCGGCGGGGACACGGACAGAGCCAGCGACATCTGAGCCAATACCAATACGCCCACCCAGAGCAAGTATCGCGCCTTCACCACCAGTCGAGCCACCAGGGGAGTAATCCGGGACATGGGGGTTACGGCAGTGGCCCCACAGCGCATTTGCGGATTCGAAGGACAAAAGTGTCACTGGTAACGCCGTCTTCGCATAGGGTACAGCACCTGGGATAGGTTAGAACTCGTCTTTCTTCTAAAGTTATGCTTACTTGCCAGCATCCTTCAAAAGCTTCGCCATAGGGCCATCTTCGGAATACGGCTTCTTGGCCAGGCGTGTGTACCCGAGGGTGATATCAAATCCCTTGACTTGCACCGAGTCCTTCAGGGAAACAGGCACACCGGCCAACGGACCCTTGAGGTTGACTTCTGATTGCAGCCATGACTCTGCCTCCGGAAGGAGGAGCTCTGTTACACAATTGGTCTTCTCCTGAGCCTTGACGGCTACCTTGCCGTACGTTTGGAGTACGTCGGCTGCTGAGAGTGAGGAGGATTGGACTCCTTGGACCAACTCTTCGATTGGCTTGTTGATGACGGCCTTGTCAAAGGTTGTGAAGGGGGCATGGTAGGCTGCGGGAAGAGAAGCAAAACGGGCGGCCCGTTCTCGTCTCTTGAAATCCCTATATACTGTTAATTAGTCTTAACCCCAGCAATCCGAGAGCTATATGCAAGAGCTCCGTAGAGGTTTAGCAGAGATAAACATTGAAAGCTTACCGCACGCTACGATATGTAAAGTAATCAAAAGGAGGAAGCATCATGAACGGCAAGATACATGAGAAATCTTGCAGACAGAGAAATACCTCGGGGAGTAAGGGGAATGCTGCAACAAACGGGAATTGGAGCTTTATTTATTGCGGGGGAAAAGACGTGCGGAGACAACAGCGATAAGACCCGCTGATAAGCGCTGCTCTCGGGGGACTTCAACCGATACGAGCTCATATTGAATAACATAGCTTCTATGTAACATCATATCGGTCACATATCATTATACAGAGCAGGATATATAACTAGATGACTTATATTCACTACGAGCATTCATTATAGCTGCTAAAAGAGAAGCCAAAACGCATCTGAACAGCTTCAATGCGGCTTCACGTGACCGATATAGTGCCGACAGCCGGATACCTCCATACCCCATTCAGGCAAGTCCATGCGGATAGGTACGAGAAGTAGTCCGATGAGTGGATTCGGGACTATTCTTATCTCCTCTTTCTACCAAGTCCAGGCTTGTATTATGACTGGTCATAGACTGAGTAGCAGCCCGTTCAATTTCACCCCCCCAGGTACCTACCTACATATAGATGATGCCTAACAATCCAGGTACCCAGGCCAGGACAACAGAACCCGCACAGGATAGAAAACATACATATATATCAGCCTTATCATTCATACTTCAATAGAAATGAGCAAACCTAACGCAAACCCATGACGGAATCGAAACATGCTGGGTATTTCTATCAGGTTAGAACCTCCAACGCCATCAAAGTCCCATGAAATCCAAATGAACCGCCGATGAGACCTGCTCAACCGTAAGATACATCCCACCGATCAAACGGCATGGTTGTTGTTGCTGAATATTTTTGTACCGGTGAAAACCATGATATTGTCGCCTTTAGTATCACTCGCCTTTTCGTAACCGGTAGTGTCGGCTTCGATGTTATGGTGCCCGTTCAGACTAAGGTCGCCTGGTTAGGCTCTGAACAGTTATATCACGCGTTAGAATAGGTGTGCTAGTAAGTGATGGGTATGACTAGGTCGATATGCCGCCAAATTCAATTTCTCAGGGGCGTCAAGACTGGCGCAGCCAGTTGTGAGAGTGAAGCCACCAAACAGCCACCACTATCCCAGCAACAACTATGGCGAAAGCTGCAAAGATTAAGAATCCGCAGAGGATGCTTCGATGTCGTTTCTTGCGCTGACCCTTGATCCAATCATCCCTTTCGTCTAGTGGTCAGTGAACATTTTCTAGAATCCGGGCACTTTATAGTCAAGGGAGGGGCGTGAAGCAGGGAATGCCTGGCTTACGAGTAGATAGTGGTGCCCTTGGTTTCTTTTGATGCCTTTTCTTCCTCGTCCAAACAGATGGCCCGGGAGAAACGTCTCCAGAAACCCGGATCTCGAATAAGAGCCATTCTGCAGAAATGCTGTTTATGCGTTAGACGACATGGAGGCTAATTTCAGTTCGTTCGTCTTTGAGTTTCAATCAGAAGCAAGTCTTTCAGGTAGAGTGCGGATGGGTTAGGGTAACTTCAGCCAGGTGAAGTGACCCAAAGCGTCGTGAACTAATTTTGGTGCAGGGATGGCTGTGCTTGTACCACCGCTACTAAAAAAAGAAAGCACAAGAAGAGCAGAAAAAAAGAGTAGAAGGTCCTAAAAAATATACAGTTCTTTGTTTGGGTTAATCTGCGACAGAGACAGACATATCGAACTGCAACTCTGAAGGTGAGGATAGAGAAAAAGCACACACTTAGGGGGAGAAAAATAAAAAGAAGACCAGGTGTGCACCCCCCCAGCAACATAATTGCGCAGCTCAGCCATCACCATTCTTCATACCTACATGGTTGTTTGTAGCAAATTGGGGCTTTGAATACCAGCAAGCGTACCGGAATGACAGGACTGGTCTAAGGCCCGCTGTGGAATCAACGATCGGCGGTATATTGGCCAATCATCACTCCCATGATCCAACAAGCATCCCGTTAATTGTCTACACCATACAGACCAGTTGAAGGGTCCGAGACTAGTTTCTTCAATTTTCCAACTTTAGCGAGTTCTCATAGTTAACCATGAGGTAGATCTCTGGATCGTTTCATACACTAGAAGTAGCTGGTTAACACGGAAAGACCCTGGGACGGGAGCCGTTGATTGAAAACGCTTCAATCTTCAATTCAATCTTTATCTAACCAAATTAAGTTCTGGCTAGAATGTTAAGATAATTGATCTGCGTGAAGCACACAATTTTACACTGCCAGAACTGATTGGCTGTGCTTGGGCAATTCGACTCAATACTAGAGATCGTGCATTTCAGAAGGTGACAATTGAATGGATGGGACATTGCCAGCATAACCTCTCGTGCATGCCAAGGTCTCCCAATGCTCTTACCACGTGCAGTTTGTTCATCTCATCCCTTTTTGTGGTTGAAGCTCATGGACTAACCTATATCCGACAAGGTTTACATCTCACATACCAGCTGGGCGTGGTCATTCTCAAGATACAGAGGCTGGGAAATAAGATCATATCAACCTTGTCCGCCCGTTGTTACACAGCTAGAAGGACGTTAGAGATTCCTCTCCCGGTTACTACAATAGAAGGTGTATGTAAATGATCAAGGAACCTTGGCGCTATACTTAATCTCATATTTGGTTTCAGATAGCTAGAAAACAACACTCATGTAATCAGTAGGGCCACACCTGGAGTGTGATTAATTTAATATAGGCTATTTGGCATTTAAAATGCAGTCAAAATAAAACACCAGAAAAAGCTCTCGTCTCATGGCGTGGAGTGGTATAACAAGCCCAAAATATATTTGACTCAATACTGATTGATCATTTGTCGACTAGTTAGGCAAGGAAGGATCGTTGATTTACGTAGGGAATAAGGTCTCGTGATTGCCAAAGCCAAGTCAATGGGTTCGAGCTTTGCCCTGTGACCACTCTGTACCCCGTACATTAATTGCCAAAATTTTGAAAAACCATACTAATAATGAAATTAAGATTTTTCTTTCAATATCTACCTTACTAGCTAGGTATTCCCATCGCAAAATACTAGTCTCTTATGCACCTAACTGGTGGCGGTTCGCCATACGCCTCAGGTAGACAGGCACATGCGGGGTTGTTGTTAGCCTGTTCAGGCACCCAGGCACTCTAGGCGACACCCTGCCTCCGAAAGGCACCAAAAGGGACTCCTGCATATAACTTCTGCATCTCCCAATCTTCCATGGCTCAGGTTCCATTTCTGCCCATCTCCTGATTCGTCTCTCCCTCGTAAATGAGGCGGATCGCGTTGTCCGCCTGCCAGCAAACAGCATCATCATTTGGGCTCCCCCACAGTGGAGCGATAACGATGGGTGCCTAACCTCTGAGTGTGTGGCCTGTTATTGTCGATGACTGGATACGCCTGTCGCTTACTGCAGTATTACTCTGTCCGCTTTTTCTTGATTTACCCGTCTTGCCACTCCGGATTTCTCAATGCAACAATCGCGGTCGCTGCTCTCAAATGACTTCGCCGTGGCCCAGAATCCTGCCCGGCCATGTCCTCCGTTCACGATGAGGGCGCCGATTGTTGGGGAGTGTTGATCAACCCTGATAAGAGCCCCACGCCTTTACTCGAACAGCTGTGTTTGGGAATTGCGCAGGTGATGGTATGTGAAGAAGAAAAATTTATTTTTTTTGGCGCGCTCGCGGGAGGTAACACAATGTCCTAATTATTGAAATCTGTTTAGACCTCCTTCGATGAGTTTGCGACAACGGACCTTACGCCAGATCGCCTAGCAGCATTTTACCGGAAGGTTGGCGGCAATTACGACGTCCTATTCCTCGACACCAGACCCTCCGCGCTTTCCTTCATATATCAGCGTTTAGGGTGCTTTCACAGCATCCAACCTACCAATGACCCGTACAAACCGCCCTCCGTCCCCGCCCTGCAGCCGAATGGTTTCGTGCGATGGCAAACAATTCAGCTTCTTCTCGACCCAGATGAGCATTCGAGGTGGTTAAAAAATGCGGTTGGATTATGGGATATCGAGACTCCCAATGGTGGGATCTTTCCAAAGTCGATCCCCAGGGATGCCTTCCCCGCAGAACCCGACCCGGAGATGGTACAGTGGCATGAAGAGGTCAGCCGACGGTTCGAACTCGACTATTGGAAGAAGAATATAATGCGTTCTTCGCCCCCAAATTTCGGTCCCTACTATTCATATTTCAACCAGAAAGATGCACCACCGCCCAATAAGGAGAATGAAATGCCTCGGAGCCAGCGCCGAACAACAACACACCGCCAGGAGCCTGCCCCCTCAAATGAACGACGACCCTCAACCAGACATCGTCGACGTCGGAGTGGTGACATCCCACCATCCACTACCCGCAGGGTTCAATCCACATATTTCCCGCGGCAGTCCGAAAACATCGACACCGGATACACATCTCGAGCCCCATCCCCACCAGCATGGGCCGCAGAGCCCCCGAGGACGAGAACCCGCGAACGCCAACCAACCTTCGCACGACCCATAAGCCCCGGAACAGTCACAGGCAACGGCGCATCAGATGCATCCTCTGAGGACTCAGGACCAGCACCAGAACCCTCCCCAAGAACCAGCCGACACAGCCACCACCGCAACCTATCCCCACCACGCGTATCGCATGCGCGTCGCCATTCCCACGACGCATACGCCCGCAGACCTCGAAAGGATCTATCCCCGGACGCCCACAAACACCTCTACCACGAACCCCATAAACCCAACAATCCAGGTAGACTCTACGACTCCGACGGAGCACGAAGAGTCCGCGCCTCCAGAGTCTACGATGACGGACCGCTCCATCATAGATCATCCGGCGCCGGGTTCCGCGAGCGCGTCGTCAGTGATCCTCCTGCTTTTCCTCCCGCCCACGAAGTACCTATATTCACACGCATGCGTCCTCACTATGCCGGTGCGGGCGATACATACATGGTCCATCCCCACGCAGATCTAGAGCCAATGAACGACAGACGCGGTAGTTATCGAAATGAAGCTTGCACGCCCGAGCGTGCTCGCTACATCGACCCCCGGAACCCTAGATGGGCGGCACCAGTTCAGAGTCCCCCGAAGCGAGGCACCCCCGCTCAGATGGTAGATGCTGAATATCCACGAGGCAGGCGAACGACTATGTACGATCGGTGAAATACGTACAAGAGAAAGAAGAAAACGAACATTGCAGCACGACAGTAATGCTATATGTTCGATATGAATAAAGTAGATGCTTATCAAATACTGACGGCTCTGCTAACGACAGTTTGTTTGACTAACAATTGACTGTGGCTGACTGTAGCTTGCAATCCCTGATGTCGATGTATCGCTGGGATTGAGTCGCAATCGGCCCAGTTCAAGGCTATGGCTTATGATTTGTGCAAGGCGCACGGAGCATGGAACTTATGACTATGGGACGACTATTTCGGTGTTTACGATATGTGTCTGTTTCTGGGAGGCTATTTCTATGCTTTCCGGGCATGACTTATGATTCTCGAGATTTCTTTCACGATTATTAATTATGACCCATTAGAGACTAGAATCTCACTTCTCTCAGCCGAATGGTGTCTGGGACAATGAATACGTATATACAGCTCCCTAAAATTCGCATCTCACAATCTCCTTGGTTTCAGACCGGCTTTAGGTACACTCGGTGTACACTAAACCGTGAGGATCGCGTGTTGAAATGTAAACCCATAGTCCTCAAAGACCGCACATTTCCTCGATAGACCCGGATTCTCAATCCAGGATGGCGGCATACCCAACAAACTGATGTTTTGAGCTTCAGGCCGAAACTCTGGGACCCGGTATCCGTTCTTCACGAAGACATCGTATGTAGACGCATAGGCAGGGCCGCGGACTTTTAACAAAGCCTGGTCAGGGTTGGGGTTGCGAGAGCGGAAGAAAGCTGAGAAGACATCATTTAACAGCTGCGAATGGAGTATGTCGTTCTGGTCATAGTAGGGGTCCACGTTTTTGGTCTTGCTGTTTAACGTTCCCCAGACTGGAAGCACGTCTGAGGTATGGCAGCTGGCGTTGTAGTTGCCGTTTGGAGAACAGACCGCTGGGACCTTGACGTTTGTCTGGATGTGACCTTGAGTGATTTCGACTTCGTAGAGTTGAGGGAATGCCTGTTGGCCGCCTCTACGGAGGAGGTAAGATTGGGCACAGTTCCATTCACTGTGGGTCAAGGCATTAGCTGCGACATTGCGAGTGCCGTCAGGGTCTGAGACATTGACGAGGAAGGCTTGAGAGCGGATAAGGGATTCTGCGAGCTTATAGGGGAAGACAAATCTGGCGAGCGTATCGACCCCCTGTTGGCTTGCGCCGAGGGGTGGCACATACTGGGCGACATAGAAAGATGCTTCGTCCGTGAGGGTTGTAAACATGGTCGGTACACGATTTGGAACACGCTCGTCAGCAAGCAATTTGTAGAATTGGTCGTCGATCACTCCGGAATGGGAATCGACTATGGGCATCAGGGGCTCTATGCCTGCCAGGACCTCGCTGACGTGGAGGTAGTTCGAGGCGACGGCTTTGGTCCAGGCGGCCGTTGCCTGTTTGAATTCTGTTGCGTTGCTCAGGAACATAGTTGCTGGAACGGATCTGAGGCAGGATAGCAAGGCCTTCTCGGGTGAGCTTTGATTACAGCCGACAGCCTTGGCGACTTCAGGGATGATGATATCTGCGTAGACTTCACGTGTGAACCACGGTAAGTCTACAGGTGCAGACTGAGCGATTGCCCCGGAGAAAAGACCCTGAGCGGCAGTCGAGGAGAGCAATGCGACAACACTCTGGCCTCCGGCTGACTGGCCAAAAATGGTGACTTGAGATGGATCCCCGCCGAAAGCCGCAATATGCCTCTTGACCCATTTCAGTGCGAGGATCTGGTCCCTTATGCCGTAGTTCCCCGATGTAAGATTTCCCGTGGTAAGGAAGCCCAGCGCGCCGACTCGGTAGTTGACTGTTACAACCACAATATCATTGCGACTGGCGAAATTCCCGCCGTCATAATCGACCATAGACGCGCTGCCACTGATGAAGCCACCACCGTAAAAATACACCGCAACCGGTCTGCGGGTCGAGTTACTGTTTGCCCCTGCAGGCAAGATGGGTGTATAGACATTGAGATAAAGGCAGTCTTCGGAGATACCTTCACTTCCCAGGGATCCAAAAGCCGACTCAGACTGAACACAGATATCACCTGGCTTGGTTGCATCAATTTTCTTAGGGCCAGAGAACGGCTTTGGGGGAGCGAAGCGCAAGTCTTTTAGCGGAGGATCTGCGAAAGGAATCCCAAGAAAATGGAACGACCGTGCATCACGATAGCCAGTAAGGGTGTAATTCTCCGCTTTGACGATGACCTTGGAGGTGTCGACAACGGCTCTATTCTTGTCGGTGGTTGGAAGGACGTTGGATGTGCAAATGGATGGCAGCTTGGAGCCGCACGGCGCAGATACAACCGATTTTCGTTCCTGAGAATAAGCTACACAGTCTTTCGATGAGCCATTTGTGCCTATCCAGAATTGGCTGTTTGGCCGAATATCACCTGAAAAGGCGAGATAGGATAGCTGGTAGTCCAATTCAGAGCGATCAACCTGAGGAGCAGACTCGAGTGGGTAGAGTGTTTCTCCAATGGCAGCGCAGCGTGCTTGTGCCTCAGAGTTAGACAGTTCGTCATATGCTAGCACTGCCGCGGTTCCGTTGTTCTCTGGGCCTAAGTTATTGTATTTCAACGCCCGGAGGGTGCCCAAGGAGCGCGTGCTTGGAGGAGCTCCCCCGGCCGGAGCTGCTAGAGTCGGCCAGCAGAAGAGCAGAGTGCTTGCGAGAATCTGCAACTGCATCTTGGAACGAGCTCAATTTAGCAAGCGCAGAAGTCCGATCCGGGTAAAATCTCCTTTGGAGCCCGTACTGGCGAGGCACCCAGGGGAATTTCACTGTTTATATATGTTTGTATATGTATTACCCGGAAGGATCGGAAGTGCAGGATTAGGAGGGAGCTAAGGGTATGTCTGCTCTTTCCTGCGTCGGAAAGTCAACATCAGCCCCCAGCTAGAAACCTGAATTGAGTAAGTACAATAGAACTTATTACTAACAGCTTACCGAGAGCATTAGGTCCGGGGCAGTGCTTTGGATCTAGTAGATTCTTGCTGGGGAGAGCTTTGCCGAGATGACCAATCAACGGATTTTTCGGCAGTAGACTTCCAAGCTACGGGGTACAGGATCAGGATGAGGATCGTGATAGTAGGCTAAAGAGGCGCTAAGCTGCATTACCCTGCTCATGGAACTTACATGGTCTAGCATGCCAAGAGCTTCAATGCGCAATAATTTCTCAAATATTTGGAGTATCAATCCACAGTACAAATTACTATGTAAAGCTTTTCCCTATTATCTCTCGGCCACGGATTTCGGAGTTTAGGGCAACCACTGCCATATTGTATGTATCAGCTATTTCGCTTCGAGACGGTCAGCTCCTGCCAGCTCTAAAGTCAATGTACCTCAATGTAAACAATGACATCTGCGGGGAATCTCAAGAAATTGTGAGTTCCGTGATCCGGGCATGTGGGACTGGACAGATATTCCCCACATCAATCGAAAGCTGGAGTCATCTGTGGAGCATCCATGGTCAACGCCGAGGCATTCAGACCGCATCTCTCAAGGTTATCCCCATCAGGACTAGTGCTCAAGTGAGCAGCCCTAGCCCTGTGCCCTAGATCCTGATTGGGCAGTTTACTTGTCGCTCTTGACAGAGAACTGTAGTCAATTATCTCTGTTATAGTTGTATTACTTTTCAAAGATCCTAGCTTGATAGATAGTGCATGTTATGTTAGGCCCTGAGATGCGGCGTTCGTGGCTTCAGCGGGCGACTTGCTTCTAACGGCGCATACTCATTCCTACGTCTTCAAATTCAACAATATTTCAATCCAAACGGATCTTTTTACAGAAGTTAGTAATTCAATCGCTCAGAAACTGTAAGTAAAGCTAGAGTTCGTTGCGTACGTAGAGCTTGGTCCTTCGCCGTAACATATATCCGGGGCATTCCCCAGATTCTACTTCGCAGGCATAACAACATGAATAATTCTTATGCCGAAAGAAATAGATTTATCTAAAAAGTATAAGGCTTATTTATTATTTAAGTAGTTAGCCACGCACGATAGTCTCCTAGAATATCATGTGAAACGAAGGGAGCCCCTAGCAAGGCCAAAATCGCGGCCTTCCTTCCCAGGCTCCTACCTTCTTTTTTAGGCAACCCCAGCTCATTTAAGTATCAGTCCTTCGCTGTATATTGACTAAGGGCTTTCGATGGTCTAGTGGTATAATCCTACTTGATCGCGAGGCCCTAGGGTCGAGGCTCCATTGGCACGAGAGCTTAGAACCGGAAGTTCATCTGGCTGGCTGACCGGTATCGTCCGAAGGTCAAACTAGATGAACTTTTTGACATTCAAAACTTTTTTGATACGTTTTGATGCTGCATCTTGCCATAGACATCCTCAATAATTCTGATGATGGTGATTCTTTTCGGTTGACCTGCAATAACCTGAGGCAGCTACTGAGTTCCTTCCAGTCGACCTTTGGTCATGTCAACCTTTTGTAGCGCCTACCTCCTTTATTCACCATCAGGTACGCTTTCTGCTATGTGTCCATCGTTAAGGCTTTTCCTTTCACTTGCACCCTCATAACCACTGTAAAGCTATTATTATGTCTAACTGCCACATTTCGCCTACCTGACATCATAACATAATTATAAAGAAGCTCATTTAATCACAACACCTAAACCACCTCAAACCTCTTGCACTTCCAGATCTTCTGTCCCTTTTAAGTAAGATGACATCAACCTCAGCTAGCTTGAGTATCTTCCACGACTAAACAAAACAAATAACGAAACAGACAGAGACAGCCCATCCACAATGCCAGGAAATACAACGTGTCGTCCAGTGTCTAGCACTAAGTCAAATAACAGGTCCATTCACTACTCTGGATGCCAGGTACTGAGCTAGTTCCTTCTTTATATTTATATTAATACACAAGCGACATGAGCTCTACAGACCTACTTCTATGAAGTTAAGCCAGATCGTCATATCTTTCATCTCTTAATAGAATCACCTGTCTGCCCTAACCAACATTGGGTTAGATAAGATTAGAACCGAATGCACTTCAAATGAATTTCTTCGACTTAATCACCAGCACAAAGGCCAAGGTCCTTTTACATCATCATTATCATCGTTTGAACACACGTGAACTCTTCCCAGCGACAAAACCTTTCCTAGCTTGAGGAGAAGGAGCATTCCCGATCTCGGTTTCTCGTCGTTAAAGCGATGGTTCCTCAGGCTGAATTGATATAAGCAAACGCGTGGTGTTGTGTGAAGATTGGTTATGAAATGAAGATTGGCTATGAAAGAGGAAAGAAGGGGTCTGATGTTACAATTATATGGCAAAGCTCTTGGATATGAATTTTGAACAGTCTTTGTGTAGTCTTATGTTGTTAACGAAGGTGTCTGGATTTTACATCAGACTGGCCTCAAATCTTAAAACTGACTGGGGGACTCCATTCATTCTTGTTACTAGAGATTTAAAATATGGTACAACAGATCGATTGCTAAAGATGACGTGCGAAAATGATATGCATCATATGTTAGATAGTAGTAGCTCTAGGTACTAGCAGTAATACTACGGAACAGTACGAAAGCGATAAAATCTAGCATTTAGCCCTGTCTAGAACGAACTGTTCGAAAGAGCCCTAGATTACCAGTATGAAATCGAGGAGATATGAAAGATAGAATGGAGGTAAAGTAACCGATCAATAAAGGTCGTATATCGCGCTATACGCGCGCGACTTGCCAGGGTTGTCCTTCTCTTTTCGTAGGATGATGGTTTGAATGTTTCTATATTTGGTTCCTCCCAAGCCGGCAAATCAAATAGAAGACAAAGCATGGTGCAGTGTCCAGTTTCAATGGATAGCAATTGGACTAGAACGTTCGGTAGTAGCTAGCCTCGTTCCTCGGCGATCAAAGGGTGACATTTGAGTCGATCGGACGCTCCGAGTGGATCCGATAAGCGGATAAGCGGGCGGCGGCGTGTCGTCATTCACCCCGTTTGCGGGGACGTTTTCCCGGCCAAGACATCCGCGTGCCCGAATGCTGACATGCTGACAGGTCGTATTAAAATCCGTCGTCCCTCAGTCAGCCTGAAAAACTTGATGACTTCAGGATAACCACGAACTACAGAATGATACTGCGTTGAAGTTCGCTGAAGACGCTCACGGCTCCACTCGTTCGTTAGTGTCGCGGCTGTTGCCCGCATGCCGCAGGCGTGATGAAAGATCCCAGGGGTGCAGTGCGCATCGTGGAGGTAGGCCCGCGGGACGGCCTACAAAATATCAAAGACCCGGTGACGACGTCGGTAAAAATCGAGTTAATCAAACGACTCCATGAAACGGGCCTGCGCGCCATCGAGTTGACGTCGGTAGTCTCCCCTCGAGCCGTTCCACAGCTGGCGGACTGCCGCAATGTGCTGGACGCGGATGATATAAAGCGCATGCAGAATGACCCTGGTAATCGTCTGCCAGTGCTGACTCCCAATGGAAAAGGCCTTGATATAGCACTTGAGCACGGTGTAAAGGAGGTTGCGGTGTTCATTAGCGCCACAGAAGGATTCAGCAAGGCCAACATCAACTGCACTGTGCAGGAGGGCCTGGAAAGAGCGAGGAATGTTGCAAAAAAGGCTATCAGCTTTGGCCTGGCTGTCAGGGGGTAAGTCCGTGCCATCAGATCTGTACATAGTTGTAACTGACATTTGCGGAGATATGTGTCTTGTATATTCTCCGATCCTTTTGACGGGCCAACGGCACCATCGGTAGTGCTTCATTGTGTAAGGGAACTCCTCGAAATGGGATGTTATGAAGTTAGTCTCGGAGACACACTGGGCGTTGGTTGTCCCACCAAAGTACGAAGTCTTCTGGACTATCTGGCGAAAAACGGCATATCTCTAGATCTGCTGGCAGGCCATTTCCATGATACATACGGCCAAGCTGTAGCGAACGCCTGGGAAGCATATAACTGTGGAGTCCGGGTGTTCGACAGCAGTATCAGCGGCCTGGGAGGTTGCCCTTATGCACCGGGCGCTAAGGGCAATGTCGCCACGGAGGATCTAGCGTACATGTTTCACAACGCTGGTATCGACACCGGCCTTGACATACCAAAATTAGTCGCGACTGGTCTTTGGATATCTGAGAGGCTGTCCAGAGAGAACGCGAGTCGGGCCGGAATGGCACTTGCCAATCAACTTGGACTGATTTGTCCACCCTCACCTCGCCATACGAAATCCTCAGTTTCCGACCGGGCACTCTCTTGGTCTCCAATAAAGGTCAAAGGAAAAGTGTTGACTTATCGCGCGGGTGGCAACTTAAAAGTCGTACTGAATCGACCGAAAAAAGGCAACATCTTGACGCCGAACATGGTCTCAGACCTTGCAGCTATCATCGAAAAATGTAATAATGATCCTTCACTTTCGAGTATCATAATCACTTCAACCGGAAAATTCTTTTGCATGGGAGTGGATCTTGGGAAGAGCATACCTTTTGTTGCTCAAGGTACTTCCAGCGATCCTAGAGTTGAGCATCTCACAACTTTATTGGAACTGATAGATCGCTCCCCGAAGACGACTATTGCCTGCATCAATGGCCCCGCTTTCGGTGGCGGCGTCGGTCTGGCACTTGCTTGTGATGTCGGAATTAGTGTAAGGACAGCGACCTTGACCCTTGGTGAAGCGAAATTTAAACAGGCTGCAAAGACTGGTTCAGGGTGGAAGACCGCATTTATACGAAACGCAATATTCTCGACTCGCTCCGCCACAGCCGAGAGATTGAATGCATTGGGCATCATTGCGGAGCTTGCAGATGATCAACAGAAGCTACAGGCTGGCCTTGATAAACTGATTGTGCGACTGAACAACTCGACACCTGCCAAACCGCGAGCGTCCAAGGAGTTTGCACGGCTGACTAGGACGAACTCCAGACGAGAAGGACAAGTTGTTACACTCGATGAGATTTTCTTCAAATTCATGAAGCCTGATAGCAGCCGGGACGACACGGAGGCATCCAACAGTGGGCGGAGGGAGGATTTGAAACGTGCACTGAAAAGTGTGTGGCGTCAAAAGTCGTCGAGGAAGGGATGAGCATGATAATCGACCAATATAAGTTATTCCCTAGATGTAAGTCAATTTAACAAGGATGTACATGTTAGAGAATACATATACACACAAGTCACATGCCATTGCCAAGCTAAAAGGCTTTTAGTGCTTATTTCAGTAGCTCCCCGTTGCTTGATATCTCAATCCCTGCTTTAGTGACATTTGGTCAAAGCTGGCTGGCTAGTGATACAAATTTCCTGTCCCGCTTGTAAGTCATAACACAGCAAAACCCCGCAGATAAGCGATTTATGTAGCAGCCTAGTGGCGCCCTATAAGTATTGCACCGCACCATGCTACAGGTAGTACTCTACTAGTATACCGGCCTTCTCCGCGGCACAGTCAGTATTTCCACTAATTGGGCAGACACCCAAAGTACAATCAACATGGTCAAGCGACAAGATATCTCTCCTCTTACACCTGAGTTCGATTCTCTAGTGCAAAAGCAATTAGACAAATGGAAAGTGCCTGGAATCGCAATCTCCGTGGTACATGGCTCGAGCACGTATTCTAAAGTACGTTATTGATTAAATGGGCACGCACAACACGGACTTCTACTGAGCATTATAGGCATATGGGATCGCAGAATTTCCAGACAAGAAGATGACCACTAATTCTCTTTTCTCTGCGTGCAGCACGACCAAAGCATTCACGGCTGCTGCCATGTCCTTGACAATAGATGACAGTAAAAAGACCACATCGCCCCTCAGATGGGATACACCAATCGCATCCCTGATTCGAGACGACTTTGTTTTGGCCGACGACTATGCCACGATGAATACGACTCTGGAGGATGCTCTTTCACATCGCTCTGGCCTGCCAGGCCACATGGTGGCGATCATGGGCGCATATCCGGACGAAACATTGCGTGATGCAGTCCGGAAGTTAAGGCATCTTCCACTGGCGTATCCACCTCGGACGAAGTTTGACTATTGTAACCACATGTTCATGGTGGTCTCCCATGCTTTGGAGCAAATCACCGGCGAGCCACTCGGCGAGATTCTGAAAAGGCGTATCTGGGACCCACTTAACATGCACGACACGTATTTCTCTGTCCAAGATGTCAAGAAGTGCCCAGCGACTAGTCCAAGACTGGTCCAGGGTTACACGTGGGTCCCAGAAAAGGCTTCCTATGGGGCAGAACCACATATGAACTATGCCCCCACGACAGGAACAGGAGCTATAGTGAGTACCGTTCTTGATTACGCAAAGTGGTTGAGAGCGATGATATATCAAGCCGGACCGATTTCGTCAGAAGGTTATGCAGCCCTTGTCCACCCACGGGCCATAATGTTCAATGATGATGACCCGGATATTGTGGCTCCACCCACTCCATACCACCTGTATGCTCTAGGCTGGTTTGTGGAAACTTACCAGGGCCAGCAATTTTACTGGCATAGTGGCAGCTGGCTTGGATTCGGGGTAATGGTGGGCTTTATTCCAGGGCTACACTTTGGATTTGCGATGATGGGGAATACGCAGAAGGCTAGAAATGCTCAGTTAGAGCTGTATCTATACCTCATTGATACGTTGTTGGGAGTTTCAGGCATTGAGCGAGCACACTTCGTGGCAAGGATGACGGAGAGGATGAACGAGATTACGAAAACAAACTCTGAAAGCGTAGCTGAGGCCACAAAGCGGCTATTCCCTTCTCTCTTTGCTAATCGGCTTCCTCATTCCCTACCGTTGGACGGGTACGTTGGAACCTATAGTCATCCGGGCTATGGCGTCGTTGCACTGAAGGTCAAAGATGGGCATTTATACTCAGACCGAAGAAACCGAGTGCAAGCGATGATCATTCATTTGGAGCATGCAGGGGGAGAGTTTTTCGTGGCGAAACGGTGCACGCCTACTTCATCAGACTACTTAAAAGCGGAATTTTATATCGATTCGACTGGGGCTGCACGGAGATTGGGGATGGAATTGGAGCCCGCATTAGGGGGAGAGAAGATTTGGTTTGAGCGCAACCTGTAGGTAATCTGTCAAGTATGCCATCGGCTTTATATCTCATCAATCCTACACCGAGTCCAATGTGCGTTCTACAGAAGTCGTGTTTAAGCCTTCGTTAGGATCAAACACTGTTCATAAAGTAGTATACTTAAAGAACTGTTGGGTTGAAGTTTGAGCAAATAATCTTCAGTGAGGTATGCGCTGATAGGTGCACCACAGGTATTTTCCGAGCTTTGTCTGCAGGTTGACAATATTTGTTTGAAACTTGCTCTGTAGCTGGATCAGATCTCGATATTCTAATGACGTAATGGCGTTGGACTGATCTCTCCGCTGGCCCCAGGCATCTCACCGAGAGTCTGGGTGATCGGCGGAATCCCCATTAGGTTACCTGTTCATGCCTAGTGCTGCCTGATAGTGCCTGGAATTGGTGGAGCTCATCCCCTGGAGGGCGGTGCGGATTCTGCCACTTTTGATAAACTAAAGATGTTTTGAAATACGATATAAGAAGCTTCGAACTCCTGGTGGAGACAGTGTGTTGATTTTTCACAATCAGTGCTATCTGTCTCAGTCAATCCACCAAGGGAAGTACTGGATTTGACCAATTCTAATTATTAGCAATTTATTGTCGAAAGAATCGATAACGAACTCTGAGCTCCCTCCTATATCACACACCATGGCGGCAACACATACTACTCTTCCATCATTGCCAGCGAAACACCAGAACTTTCTTAGCTGGGTCAATCGGAATCAGGATACTCCAATTCATCAGCTTATCAAGCCATACAATGAGTACGAAGCCGCTGTACGCAAAATATTTGTCCAGGAGCGGTCCCATCCAGCTCTTCAGGACAATCACCTCAACATCGTACCGCTCTATGACCCGAATGGGGAGACGATTGCACTAAGTCGGCCACGAGACCCAGCGTCTGAGACTCCTAAGCTTCAAGAGCAGTATATTATGCCGTTGAAGACTGAAGATCGTAGAGCCTACGGCGATCCAGCGCTCGTGTCGAAGTTGGAGGACTTTCGGAAAAATTTCAACATCTTTTCGGAAGGATCTTTGAGTGATATGGACTGGAGCAATGTTGTTGTTGCAGGAAGCGCTGTGGTTACCTGTCTCATGCCTGTCCCTGAAGAGCACCGCGGTTCAAAGCGTGCCTTGCGACAGTTCTATCATGACAAATTTGCGCCCGCATCTGACGTTGACCTCTTCTTGTACGGATTGACTGAAGAGCAAGCAGTCGAGAAGATAAAGCAGATCGAAGAAAGAATCAAAAATGCCATTCTCTATGAGACGACAACGATACGGACCAAGAACACGATTACTATTGTCTCGCAGTACCCGACTCGCCACGTTCAGATCGTTCTTCGTATTTACAAGTCAATTTCAGAGATCCTAACGGGATTCGATGTTGACTGCTCCTGTGCCGCGTTTGATGGCAAGCAAGTTTACACGTCACCTCGCGCTCTTGCTGCATACATTACCCAGACGAATACTATTGATCTGACCAGGCGCTCGCCTTCTTACGAGAACCGTCTCTCCAAATACTCACACCGAGGGTTTGAAATATTTTGCCCGCAACTGGAACGGAGCAGAATTGATCCAGTACAAATTCCTTTCCTACAACTATCCCACTTCTGTAACTAACACACGCATAGACCATCTACGAAAGAAGCTTCTCGAGGACTGTCGGCCTCGCCCGTCTTCTAGTGCTGGAAAAATTGCCAAAGTCACCTGATAGGGATGCTTATCTAGATCAAAGACGACAGGAGCGCGGCCGCCCCGCGCGGAACCAACGGGTGCGCAGTTTGAGGTTATTGGCTGGGAACATCAAGAATGACTGGGAAGATGAAACTCCAGAATGGATGGAAGGGGATGAAGTTTCCGACTATAATACTTTCGTAGGTTTCATGACCCCCAGTTCCAGGACTATCTCGCTGACGTCACATGAAGACGATCCCCTACGGACCGAAGTTCCATGCCCGAAAGATCGAAAGACTCATATATACAAAGGACTTACTGCTCAATGCGGAATGGAACAAACCAAAAGATCGGGACGTCAATCTCCATCGGCATCCTGCGTTCTTCGGTAACGTGGACGACGTTATTCACGACTGCTGTGGCTATTGCCCCGAACCAGTGACACCGGAAGAAAAGGAAGTCGCAGAGAAAGAAAGCAAGAACTACATCTCCGGAGATATAACGTTTATCAAAGACGATCCAGGCCGCCAAGAAATTGGTAGCTTTAACCCAATTACAGACACTGATTGGACAGGTTCGTGTTCTTTGTTTTTGCTTGGGCCCTGATGTAGCTATAACTAACCGCTATGATAGAGATGGCTTATGTTGGTAATACCGAGCAGCTCTGCCAAGCTATCGCGGACCATGATCTTGATGCGGTCAAGGGGTGGCTTGCACAAGAAGAAGCGGATCCAAATAGCCGCGACTATACCGGAAGGACCCCGTTACATTTGGCCTGTATTACTTCGACGCCAGAGATTGTGCAATGTCTTGTCGGTCACGGCGCGAGGTTAATCGCTCGCCTGGCAGATGGTAGGACTGCATTGCATCTCGCAGCTGCCAGAGGAAGTGTTGAGCTTGTTAAGATACTACTTCATAAAAGCGAGGAGAATGAAGCTGAAGAGGATAAGAAGCAAGAACTTCGCAAAGGGAACGTGGGTGGACCTGGACAGCATGAACCCGAAGATGTCCGCAGCGAGACAGATGATATCGATATGGTTGACGTGGAAGCGGATGCAAGTTCATACACTTCCGGATCATTTGTTAAAGTTCATAAAGAAGATGAGGACGCTAAGGGTGCCGAAATCCTACCTGAAGATGAGAACGAGCAAGAACCGGATATCTATGATATAAATGTTCTCTCCTGGGACAGCCATGCATCTCCGCTACATCTTGCCATACTCAACGGCCACGTTGACGTCGTGGAAGAACTGGTTGCCTCATTTGGGGCTGATGTGCTGCTGCCGATAAAGCTGCTGAACGACTACAATAACAGCCCAAGAGCTGCTATTCTGACGCTAGTACTTGCACTGCAGCTACCCGCGGAGAAGGCTAAGACCATGACCGAAAAGCTTTTGAAGCTGGGTGCTTCTCCAGCTCAAGCTGACCTCAGCCATAACACCCCCTTGCACTACGTTGCTGTTTCGCCGTATAACGATCTTATAGATGTCTTCTTAGATCAGAACAAGCCTGCTACACAGAGAGCAATCAATCATCTCGCTTTCACTGGATATTCGTGGAACCCGGGTGCCTACTCCGTGTTCATGGCTGCAATCAATGCGAAGAATACTATTGGTGCCATGAAGGTACTCGAAAGTGGTGCTGAACCCTCAATAGAGTTTGGAAAGTTCGTGAAATCTGGTCAGATAGCGCTCAACGACATCCGCACCAACTCATCAGAAAGGAACCAAGAGATCTTTAGGCAGAACCTTACCCAGCCCGTTGTTCTCGCCATCCAAAAGGAACTACCCGAACTTGCACTGGAGATAGTGAGTCGTGGAGTTGATCCAAACACATTATCTCCTGACGGATACCGTGTCGTAGATGAGGAGTACATGCGGGATACACTTCATGGTAAATCTCTTCTAGACTGTGTCCATGACAAGGTTCAACAACTGAGTCAGTACAAGGGAGAGGAGTTTGTGTTAACTGCGCCACGGTCACTTGAATCTGACTCATACTATCTGAGTGGTCAAGAAGAGGGCACATACCAGATGTGGACAGCGAAAAAGGCCTTAAGAAAAGCGCGACTGAGTTACGAGAAGAATCAAAAAGAACACGACCGAAGATTGGCCGAGTTTCAGAACAGAAAAGGCGTTGAGTCGAAGATGCGTGTGGTCAAAGACCTCCTTGAACAGTTTCACAAGCTGGAAACCGTTCTACTTGAGAAGGGCGCAAAGACATTCAGGGAACTGTTCCCTGACTTCGAAACACCTCCGGATAAAGAAAGTACACCATCGCCCAAAAGAAACTTGTCCGACTCTTTTCAAGTGTACTTTACATTCAATGTGCCGGACCTCACTGATGAGAAAAAGGATGGATACCTTAAACTGTGAGTCTCTTAAAGATTTATCCTGTCTCCAATGTGCATAACTAATATCCTAAAGCTTTGAGGCAGCGTGGCGTGGTGACTTAAACACTATCAAATCTCTGACATTGACTATGTGGGGCGATAATAATGAACACCCTCCCTTGCAAGTCGCCGTAACAGATTCCAATAATCTCTCGCCATTTTCTATCGCAATTTTCCGGGGATACCTAGACGTGGCAAAAGCAATTGTGAAGATTGTTCAAGCACAATATAAAAAGAGAGAGGATCAAGGCCATGAAAGGTTCGAGATGGAAAGCGATTGTAATGATGGAGATTCCGAAGGAAGTGATCATGTTCGCATTTACAGTGAGATAGTTGACGATAAGTTTACTATCGATAATATCGGAGAGGTGGCTACCCAGGTGGAGAGCCATATTACCCCACTGGAGGTAATAAGTTGGTATTGTCCAGGGGGTATGTTCATGGATGCTGACGCCAGGGCTAAGATGCGCCATAGTCGTTTTGGCATGCCATCCAATCTTATTGAGTATGCGATCTGGATGGACAATACAGGCTTGCTTAACTTCTTGCTCGATCTGGGACACGAAATGCTAACCAGTGATGAATCCGCTATCTTCTCTGTCCCTAATAGAGCGGTTCACCTGGCTATAGCAGAGGGTCGGCTACGCTGCCTTGAAGAGCTTATCAAGCGAACGGGAGCAGACCTCCCTCTCAATGCTCTAGTCAACGAAAGCGGTGTTGAGACTCATGAAAAGCCGAAGTACTACCAGGGACTCTCTATTCATGGAAAGAAGAGAGCAGACTGGGCAGCTGGAGGTCGCGAACAAATACGTCCACAAACGACTACAAGTTCGCCTTTACTTGTTTCTGCTGTGCTCGGGAGTTTGAGGAGTACCGAATGGTACATGAGCACGGCCCCGGGCCGACACTATATAGATTTTACGAAAATTCACGAAGAGGACATTAGACTTAAGCTCCTAGCGAAGTCTACACATGGTATTGAGAAATCTCTTATGAACTGGCTCACCGCAAAAAGTAGGCGCTTCTTACCATCTTCTCTTACAATACTATGCTAACATTTGCTGCAAAAGATCAATTGGTCCTGCATTGCGCCATCCTTTCCAAGCCAACAGTGGAATCCCGGCGCCTGGTGCAATATCTTATTCAGGAGGTGCCGGGATGCTTAGAGACAAAGTCAGCGGAGAGACACACCCCGCTAGCCCTTGCATACTCTCTCCACAGAGTGGATTATGCCGGTATCCTCATGCATGCAGGAGCCAGCCAGACGGTCCGCGACAGCAAAGGAAACAATCTCATTCATCTACTGCTATGTGGAATCCAGGGCGAATCCAGCGGAAAACCAGAGAATGTAGAAAAACTTCTTGGCTTGCTTGATCCCCGATTGGTCTCTTCATTACTTGTCGAACGCTCATCAGATGATCCGGGTTCGCTCACTCCGTTTGCCCGCTGGATGCATCGTGCCGGCTTTTATGGGTCAGAACCAGACGATCTCGTGGCTATCGCACGCCATCTTCTATCTTTTGCGGAGAAAACGGGACAAAGGCATTTGGAGCTGCTAGATGGCACGGGGAACACACCTGTGCACGATGCTGTCAAGCGCCAACTTCCCAGGATACTCGAATTGATGGTGACCCATCGGCCGGACCTACTACATCGTGAGAATGCCACGGGAAGCACACCGTTGGAACTTGAAGAAGACTCTTGGGTGCTCCAAGCGACTGCTAATCCACCCGATATTCCATACGCAGAGGGCCGCTCCTGGAGAAATAGCTGGACTGCAGACGAAAGTATTGTTATCGTGACGCCAGAGTCCTTCGTAACCGATGATAGTTCGTCGGTAAAGACGCTACACGATATTTGCCGGGAAAGAGCCAACAGCCGACCGGAAAAGCGGAAACTAGTGACTTTGAACGAAGCAAATGAGGTGGCGAAGCGATTAGCCACACAGAAGTCTAGCTCATGGGGACGTGGGAGACAAGCTGATACTGAGGTGGATGTGGTGAGCAGGTGGTATGGTCGGTCTAGTCGAATGGACGAGCTGACCGATGTGATGGGGATTTGATGGGCATAGTAAAGCGTCGGTAAATTCTTTATGTAGGCGTATATTAAAGTTATTTTTACCCTGAATGTCTAGCTAGGTTGCCTCGTTGGTGGTAAACACCTATCGGATGCGGCTTCGGCTTTTGTTAGTGCGGAGGCTACCAATAGAAGTGTTTCCATGTTTAATGTTATGATGCTTTTCACTCAATGCAATTGTGGAGCTTGGGCTTAGCATCACAATGCGGAGGTCGGGTATTTTTCCCACTTACTTAGTTCGCATTTTCCGCCGTATATATCATTCAGGGTAGATGCCACCAAGGGTCTACTTCCCGGATTTTTTTGCAGCCGCTGGTTCATTTTACCAGGCTTATATGGGCTTCCTAAGCTAGTAATCTTGGCAGCTAACGCAGGATGTGTCTATCATGCTCCACCGCGCGGGGTTGACAACTGAAGCGATGAGCTTGAGTTCAAGATGAAGGTAAAATAGCGGAAAAGGCAATGGTTCCCTATATATTCCTATTTCCGCCACCCATCAAGCTGTCCAAGCTTCTTTTAGCTAGGTACCCAATCTCAAGTGCCTTGCCTATTCAAAAATGCCTGATTCAAGGCCAGAAGGTCACTCCTTGGACCTGCAGGATGACAAGATACCCGATCCTAAGCACCAGGAAAGGATCCCGCAATCGTGATAATTGAGGATTTCCGGGTCTTGAGATTGAATGCAGAAGATGAAGAGTTCGATCTCAATTACCCGTCGGAGCGAAGAAAGGCGACCCGTCGCAAGGTTTATGTCCACCTTGCTTATAAATAACAAATTGTCTGATGCTGTCACCCGATGTCTAAGTCGATATCCGTCTCGTTCCCATGCTGGCAACATTATACCTTATATCCCATCTCGACAGAGCGGATATCGGATATACAAATATAGAGGGATTGATGGACGATCGCAACCTTAGTGGTATTCAATCGAACGCCGTATTGCGCATATTCTTTGTGCTTTTGTCCTTCTCGGTGAGTCCCTGTCGAGTTCATACTGAAGAGGATCGACCTAACAACATACAGAGGTTACGAGCAATATGTTACAGAAGAACTTCAAGCGACAATCTGTCTATCTAGGCATTTTCATGGCTTTGACCGGCGTCGTGCACAACTTTGCCGGGTTGATGGTGACCCGTGTTTTACTTGGTACTTTTGAGTATGCTTACACCACTACGGAAATGTAAGATGAAATCGCTGGGCTAACTTCAAACAGGGCCGGCTTCTTCCCCGGTGCCGTCTAACTCTGCACCCAGTGGTATATGCCGAAGGGCTTGTCCACTTGTCTTGCCTAGTTCTACTGCGCCAGTGCCCTGTCTGGCGCATTCTCTGACCTGCTAGCAGCCGTCGTCGCAAAGCTGGATGGCGCAGGCGGATATGATGGCTGGCGGTGGATCTTCATCCTCGAAGGCTTATTCACCGTTCTGTTGGGCACATCCTGCTTTTTCTTCTTGATTGATTCCCCCACGCCATCGGGTCGTTGGCTAGAGCCAGACGAGACCCGCTTCCTCCAACTCCAGAAATTCATCAAGGAAGGGGAGCAAGACACGAAACAACGATCCAAGTGAAAGGATTTTCTCTCGGTGATGACAAACTGGCGAATGCGCATCTTAGCCTATATCTTACTCTGCCAGTCAGCCTGTTCATACGGTACGTGCCCTGAAATCCCAATACCCACCCTCAATCCATAAACACAACTGACAAAAACACCAGGTAACAAATCCACACTCCCAACTATAACCCAAGAATGGGCTTCAGCAGCACAAGCGCCCATCTAATGACCATCCCTCCCTACGTCGCCGGCGCAATCCCCGCCGTATGCTTCTCTCGCCTCTCGGACCGGTTCTACTGGCGAGTGCCTTTCGTCGTGATACCCCATACGCTCTTGACAATCGGGTACGGCATCATCATCTCATTCGATGGCAAACTTGTGGAAATGTCGGGCTAGGTTCTTCGCGGTCATCCTTGCTTTAGTCGGTCTTTACCCGGTTCATCTGGCTACAACTTCCTGGGCTTCGAACAATCTGACGCCGTCGAATCGGCGGGCGATTGGCGTGGCGTTTAATATCTGTGTTGGGAATTATTATTGGGATTTACATGTACACGGATAGTGAGAAGCCGAAGTATTATACTGGGTTTGGGTTATTAATTTCCTTTGGAGTGTCGGCGCTTTTCCTGGCGTTGGTGTTGGAGGCTTCGTTTTGGTGGGAGAATAATAGGGGAGGGAAGATTTCTGAGGATAAGATTAGGGAGCCGTATACGGAGGAGCAGTTGTTGGACTTAGGTGTTAAGTCGCCTTTGTTTAGGTATACTTTGTAAGATAGCTTTGTTTGTGATAAATCCTTATGAATGACTGATAAGAATGTTTTACTGGACACTATTTACATTTGAGATGGTTTGTACGTATGCGGGTGTGGTATGTACATGCTTGATAAGATCCAACTTAAGGGGATACAACTGCTACCTTCCCTCGAACGGGAACGTTCTTGTCTGTATCTGTAGACGGGAATCCGTTCACGTTGACACCCTTCCGGAATAGGAGACAATGTGTGGATCCACCAAAATGGAACATTCCGATCTCCTCCCCCTTAGTGACATGTTGTCCTTCGGAGACGGTGATATCGCAAGTTGAAACCTCGCACATTCCAATGCCCATGAAGGCCATGAGCCCAATGGCAGGGTTATCACTTTCAATGAAGATTAATGCCCGTGTCGCAGTGGCTGTGATGTACTCCTGGGCCGTCACCTCGCCCACAGAGTCAATTTCATGGGGATGCGGATCTCCCAGGCCTTCGAACAACGGCTCGGAGTAGTATGTCCCGTCAACGACGTAGGCTTTTACGATCTTCCCGCTGACAGGCGCATGCCAGCGGTGATAGCTCAAGGCGCTCAGGAAAGCCTGGTAGACAGTGCCGCCGACGAACTGCTCAGCAAAAGGATCATGCGCTAGCATATCGAAAACCGAATACGGCTGACTCTTTATCCAGAATACATCCCTTCCTTTAACACCACGGGCTACCTTATACGGCTGCGACTCGCACGCATTGGCGATGACATTGTCATCCTCCGGCGATGCAACGGGCCGAATACCAGGCCGAAAGACCCGGGTAAAGAAATCGTCCCACGATTTGTACCCATGATACTTCTTAGACGGGTCGCACACGAACATCTCCTCGAAGGAGTAGTTCGTTCGGTTAAGGTTAGCAACAGTGACGAGGCTATCCTTCCCTGTTTCTCCGAACCATCCATACTGCGAATCATCCAGCACATGGGCTGAATCTGGCGACTGTAGATACTCGCCCCAAGCATTGAGGACCTTCTTCAGCATGGCATTGATCTCGGGATCCAGGAACGCTGCATAGCCGCTTGGCGTTCCCATGGGCCAGTCCAGGACGGCGTTGATCGGTAAGCCCACGAGACCCACCCGATGGGTGAAATCGCTCCATGACGGCGCCGTCGTGAGAAGATGGTTCAACACACGGAGCATGTGTTGATAATCTCGGATCTGGGGACATCCGGTTGGATCGGTCGCGTAGACTCTGTTGCGCGGTAGTTCAGTGAACATGGCTTGGATGAGCAGGTACACCCTTGTATTAGTTTCAATGAGATTCTGGAATTCTTTCAGTACTGGGTGTAGTTCATCGTCGGTTTTGTTGTCGACGTGCGCGATCAGCCCGCCCAGCCATTCGTGGTGGCTGTCCAGGGTCGAGGGCATCCATTTACCGAACCTGATCGTGTTAGTATGGGTATGATCAGGGAGAGGAATTGAATTGGCCTACTTGTGGAGACGGGGAGTGTGTTTTCCGTGCTTGTGCGGCATTGTTCTCCTGGGAATGAATTTGTTGGGAGCGATCTTTGATGTGAATAGGGCTGGAATTGATGATTGACATCTTGGCGATAAATTGGCGTCATTTTATCTTGAGCTTGACAAATATTGTTTACTTGCAATTGCATCATGATGATGCAGGACTTTATTTAAAAAATGTGGAGCTGTGGGTAAAGATTTAAGGAAGTTGGAGATGAAGTTGGAGAAGGACGACAAATACATATGATGTCATGAAGGTGCTAGTCAGGCACGTGGCGTCGTCAAATATCTTATCATTTCACTGATCGCTGATCACAGATATGCAAAATATAATATTTATCCATAAAGATGAATATTAGATGAACTAGAATATTATTTGCTACATTTGATTTTCTATTAGACATTGACTGTTACATTCTTCAATTGAGTGAGGAATAGAAAACATACTTTACCTTACTCATTTAACATATATGAAATCAAAACAAAGGAAAAAGTTAAAAGATACATGGTACATCACATCTCACTCACAAAGGTGACAGTAGAAAGTATCGTTCACTCTACCAATATCAGATTCACAGAAGCCACCGCGAATGGTATATAAACCCCTCGTTCCCCTTTAAGTCGCGTTCTCCTTTCTCTCACCAACACAGCATGACTACCATCACGCCCTTTCAACATCACTGGATATACCTGATCAGTGGTCACTATACTCTCACCCATGGCATATTATTCATAAGAATTTCCTAAAGAGGCCAGGCTCCTATACTTGTCCAATCGAACTCATAGCATAGTGTATGATACGACGTCCTCAACAGAGACTCGGAGATGACCGCTCTGTTACCAGTATGAAGTCTGGCATCAAAACCCAGGCACGCATGTCACCGCATTTTATCCGGAAGTACACCTTTGCGATATCTGCATCCTATGGCGGAAGGGTCAAGGCTTTAACACACTACGGGATTGAAGCTATCAAATTGCGCATGTGAACAATTATCAATAGTAAGACACTAACTAATACTAGTGAGCTTCCCACTGTGCATCATCCAGAAATCGCTACAACATTAGCGACTACAAATCATACGCTGTGGTCCTCGATTGATTGAGGGAGGAGATATGATTCAGGCGACTGGTACTTTGCAGTGGGATCTCTTAACAGCGATCTGTCTCTATCCATACAGAATACCTTGTCCCGAGTACATTAGCAGGCAATAGCCTCGTGGCGTACTCCCTTCGCGTTCAGTGCTCAGATATCGGTGCTTGAACATAGAAGCAAGTATACGATCCAGAGCCGGAAGTGTTGACAAGGTTCTAATATAGTCTGTTTCCGCTATCGTCCTAATACCACTCGCCCGGAGATCGAGCAATGGGAGGCAGCGCCGTATCTCGGCCAGCCCACGCCTATCAAAGAGGCTGAAATGACATAGTACAAGAATTGCATTCTGTTGTGGCTTGATGTTGCTTCTCCATGCACGGAAGCCTGACACGGCGCGGTCAAATACTACATATTGGCTCAACCTCTGAGAACTCTGCTTGAAGAATGAAGGCGGTGGTGGAAAGCATTGACTAGGTGTACAACTTCCCCAGCCTACGTAACACCCATCTGATGTTCCATGCTGGGTCAATTCGTCTGACTCAAACAGATGCATGTCATTATATTTCTACGATCACCCACAATGCCTGGAAATTGGGATTTCTCACTTACCGGACTCTTCAATGTTGTAGTATTTGATGAGACCCAGACATTGAGGAATCCCAAATCTTTCCAGTAAGTTACTTGCCAATGGCTAAAGCCGAAGTGGAATCTACTACGCACTGGTACCCCATGTACGCCTTGGCAGTCGTCGAATCCCGGCGCCGCATGAGAAAATAGGGAGAGTTGGAAGTTGGACTGATTTGAGCACCGGGCGGTATGCACATCGTTGTGCCTTTCGAAGCTCAGGATAAGACCCCACAGGAGGCGATCCACAGTGTTTCTCACAAAAGGATATGCCAGGCTGTTCGCAAGAAAACCTACAGGGCTCCCTATTACTCATATCCTCCAAGCAGTGAATCTTCATAAACCCCAGAAATTTAAAATCGTGCTCTTAGCTGTCGATAGCACCCCTCGCCTTGAGTTAGCTATCAGCGCGTAAAGTTCATTACAGTGGGGTCCGGGGTAAGCGGCTGGGCCAACTACGAAATCACTAAGGAAGATGTTCACATGAACATCATCGGTGTAAGCACTATCGCTACGGGTAGTAGGTCTAATCGCTGCCTTCTGGGGTTAACGAATATTATAGTGCTTAAACTTAAACCGGAGCACTTCGCAACTCTTGGCCTAGACTGTTTTCGAGGACACTTAGCGAGCAGTGTTCCTAACCGAATCCGCCTACGCTGCACTGGACCGCCGGGGAACACCAGACGAGAATATTGATAGGGAATCTCATGGAGAGAAGAGATTCAAACTAACGCTGGGCATGACAAGAGCGTTGGGCCTGACTTTCGAGTCTTCGGGGACACCGAACACACTCGTCACACCGAGAAGCACAGAAGACACCACAATGCATGTTCATCAAATACACGCCTCCAGTATGGCATGTTATCTCGACATCAGGTAGGAAATGGAGGACAATTGGGTATCGATTTTATCTCCAGCGAACACGACTTTCAGATTTCCCATAAATGGGGGACATGGCGGGCAAAACGCATGTCTTTCAAAAGAAGCTGGCAGTCAGGTTTCAAGAGGAACAAGCAGGTGATAGACAGCAGATTGACCTCCCTGATGAAGATGGAATCGAAGAACGAGATGAAAATCACCCTGAGGAAGAACAAAGATCACTATCAGACATTGACGTTGAAGAAATCACCAGCTAGCGATGAAGACTAGTTGACTTATCCTTTGACAATGTTTTCTCCAAAACTCTTTACTGTCAACATCAATTACCCGATCACCAGCATTTCCATGGAAGCGCCGCCTGCACCTCTGAAATACGAGCATCCGACACGAGAGAAGGTAGAAGTCCGCATGTCTCTTCCCCGCAAGTCCACCAAATCGAAGTCTATGAACGACGGCTATTTCTATTGAATAGCTTCTTGCCAATATACCTTCACTGTGAAGCCCGCCCACCTTATTGGCAACTGGTAGACATGGGAGGTCTTATAGCCGCAGAGGCCGACATTTAATACAAGAGTGACTAGGCTACAGAAAGGAGTCACCTTACCTTAGCACTAAGGCTTCTCCAGCAATATCTAATGTAAACCCTAATGCGCGGATCTGCGAGCAATCATATCTTTCTTTTATCTTCGCTAATTGAAATAGTTCGCCTTTAAATCCTGGAAATCACCCTCTAGGCGGCATATATGAACAAAACAACGCGCTGCTGCTTTGACATTCCAGCATCGGCATTTGACAGGCACACCACAAGCGGAGGGAAGTCGCGATCGATCTGATATGGCTTCTGAAAGGAGAAATATGAGTAAGCCTACACACAAGGGCACTTCTCGCACACTAGGAAAATTTCTGAAGCCGCTGCGCACTACCAATTTATGCTACAATGTAAATGAGGAAGCCATCGTGAACGACCACCTTTGGACTCATGCTCAAACCAACGCATATTTACTGCAAAAAGATGGCACTGTTTGAGACGACCTATGGAGTTGTGTGCCGCCTTTGTGAGACTGGTTTCCCTAGCTCCAGGGGACACAAACCTCCGTCATAGCCATTGTCGACTAACTCTGGGTGCTGACATGTTAATACTCAGGAACAAAGCCTCGGTGGCTAGCAAACATATCTGACAGTACTGATGAGCATGAGACGCCTGTGTCCGCCCCAACGATCAACACAGAATAGCAACACGTCCTGCCCGGCACTGCACCAATAGATGGACGGAGACCGACGGGTGTTTCAATAACCACATAATGCTAGCAGGATAGAAACGTTCACTAGAAGGATGATTTTGAAATTGCTGCTCTGATGCGGGCTTTTACTTACGCAACTCCACGTCTTTCCAATTCTCTAATACCTACTGGCTTTAGCTAGGCTTGCACAGAATCGAGAGAACAAGTACGCTACGACACACGAGCTAAAGGGGCGTGGCTCAAACCAATGGACGATGGTTACGATGGTATCATCTAGGAGACATTGCCGCTCCCACATTGACCCTTCATTGAAAGATTCATATTTCCTGATTACCGACAGTCCGTGAAAAGGACACATTTCCAAGCGGTTGAGGACTCGCACGAGACTCTCAATGAGGTTTCAACCTGAGGAGTCCCGTGCGAGGACTGCACTACCCGCCGCCGCCCTCAAGTGCGCCCGTTTCCTGGTTTAGCTGGAAATATTTAGAACAATACCGCTATAGACGTGGTGACAGACGAAGACCCAGAGATACCAGATTTCCACGAGAAGGGATTTAAGGAAAAAACTTAGGAATCCTCTGTGCAGGCCATACAGCACACTTACCGGATGCAGGTATGGCTAGGAGGGTGAAACCTGCTGTGGACGTACGCCTCCTCTGCCGCAGCACCCTTGCTGCACTAAAGTCTCTCATAGGCGATCTCGAAGATGAGAACAGTACCTGGTCGCTGTTCTGCATGGGGTACTCGTGCCCTTTGACAGAGTATGCAGCGAGAGATATATGGGCAAGGAGCGAGAAGGAGCGCGACGCTGGTATAACTGATAGGTGTGAGCCACCTAGTGCACAAGGAGCTAGTAGCACTAAGTGTCTCCAGCGGTACCATTGTGAAGCACTTAGGAGGAAGGGGATACTACGATTCCTCCGAGCTCCATAGTACTGCCTGGCCGGCGGACTCTTCCCCGCCGCAGGTCGACGAAGCAGGGGAGGATATGGCTATTGGTTACCTCTCAGCGTTCGTCCATACTATACCCTATGTAGACAGTGACAGGTCTCCACGACCCTTGATGGCATCTGTGCAGACACACCAGGCGGTATGTATGTCATGGAGCACATTCCGGGGCCAACACAAAGCTACCTAGGGGTCCTGATCTTGTGACCAGCGAGATTTGTCGACACATGGCTGCACGAGGCGGTCGAACGTTTCAGCAATGTGCTCACTGTTATGACTTTCCACGAGCTCCAGGAACATACGGCCAACAACTCCAAGAAGAACTGTATATTGAACAATCTCTTCACCCTAACAGCGAAAAATAAGAGAATTGACCCGAGGAGCCCGGCAACTGGGCGCACGATTACCGTCTCCTCGTACGAGATGTGGACCAAATGCTCCACACTCAGGGTAAAGCAGCCGAAGAACATGTGCCTAACGAAGAAGATCTCTCCTACGATGATTCCGACAAAGATGAGAGAGAGCTGGGCAGGGTATGCGACGAGCTGGTGAGGCATGCTGTTGTGGTTAACGTTATTCTACAACAGCAGAATGATGTACTGGTGCGACAGTTGGAGGAATCATCGAGGTCACAGACTGAGACGCTCTCTGCGCTGCTTCGTGCTCTTGACAGGCCCATGTTACTAGGCAGTGCATCTCCTGTTACTCCTTCTATTCCTGTGACAGCGGTCCTCTACAATTGCTAAGAGGACGTACTACTGTGAAGGTGAGAAGGTATCTACGGGCCCAGGGGTCGTGGCCGTGTTTATCCTCCAGGTGATAAACGCAGTTACTCATGAGTACATGCATAGCACCCATCCGTCTATGACCAATGATAATCCTCTGTCGTTCAAGGAGCTCAGTTCTGTGATGAAAGCGATATGTGAAGTGGAACCTGTTGTGAATCAACCCCTGAGGGTGACAGGCCAGACCCTCCACTACCAGCTCCAAAGCCCCCGAAAACTACGAACATCATGGCCCGCGCGCTGGAGGGGAGTCGACCGTTGACTTCGGCTAGTATTAGCATAGAAGAGCAGGCCTGCTCTCTGGGAATACTTCCATCCACTACATCTCAGATGATTAACTATGAGACCTTTGTTATGCGCCTTCTTCACTTTTCCCATCATTCGGAGTAATTTCCGGAGCTCGGTGCTTCTGTCTCAACTATCTTTGTCATTTGTGCATGAAGTTACCGGATAACTCGGCTCCCGCAGATTGGTGATTTGTTTCCCGATTATAAAAGGGGCACAACTGGCACGCTCCATATAGAGGAGCAAGAATCAAGGTCTTGGTTACTGGATCATGGGGGAAACGTAATGGGTAACAACTAGAAGCCGGGTATATCGATAATTCAATTAGCCAGGAGTGCGTTGAAGCCAATGGGGCTGGCAAAGATCTAGGGGTAGACGGAGCCGGAGCGGCCACCGAACCTTGAATGATTTATGTGTTTCTGGAAGCAGCTACCGCCCAGAACATTCTTATGTGGAGAGCCGTTGTGACTAGAGAATACCGGGAAATGGCCGTGTTCAGTCACGGTTGAGGTTGTGACGGCGATTGGCGATGCCCCTAGCAGGAGGAAAGGATTGGAGCACAGAAATGGTCTTCTCACCTCCTTCCAACTTCATGCTTGTCAATTAAAACAGCGACCCTACAGTGAACCCCTAAAATCCAAGCTCTACTGCATCACTACCCACTCGCTCGAGGCCATTAGGTGTGGATGTGATAGCCTCGCAACCTTTGCAACCTTTCTGTCTCGAAACATTTCATAGCAAACGTTCACTGAAACCCCTCGCCTGTTGGCAGCTCTACGTCACAAATTCGTGCAGCGAGTGTAGCCTTGAATTCCATGGTTCCACTCATTCCATTCTCGGACTATAATCCATTATCGGACATGCCATTTTTGTCGAATGAAATTTTGCCCGAGCCGCTACGCTAAGAGGTCTCCAGCTGTAGGCCACTTACCGTCATCGGTTGTTATTTTTCGAGCTTGAGAACACGAGGAAACTCTCTACTGGTACAACTTTTCTCGTGGACAACTCGGGAATTGGGCCCTAGGGAAGAGGTGAAAGTCTTATCTGGCGAGTGGCCACGACACAAGGGAGTGTGACGGGTAATTCTTGCGTGTTTTGTCTTCTACAACGTTTGGGATTAGGTTCTTAGGTGCTTGATTGGGCGCTTGTCTGTGGCTATACGTCTACTGAAAGCGGCTAATCCTAACATTGTTCCTCAATATGCAGCTAGGGAATTATATCAGAAAGTGTCAACCAGATACAGGAGTGACACTAAATTGAGAGATAAGCACTGCTAGTTACGTTTAAGCCGAGAGGGGCAATATCCTGCAAGCTGATGAATGGCAATGCTGGGGCTAGGTCCACTTCTCACCCATTGATGCTCTAGCACCAAGTCGCAGAAACCTAGTTGGGTGCCATATTATGAGATGATTACACAATCAGTCGTGCTTCTTAGCTTCGTATTGGAAATCGAGGTAACGGGAATTGACGAACCTCTGCTCGGAAGCCTTGAAAAAAGCGTCGCCAATCCAAGAGTGGCACGAGCATTTCCACACTACCATTTGAGCACGGCAAGCAAATTGGCTCTGATATCAAAGGCAAGTCGTCCAATCGGAGTATGATGAATATGAGTACATGGTGTGACACGGTCGCCACTCCGCCTCAAAAGATGCAAGAATCAGTCGATCAGGCGGCCTTCACCGATTGGAAAACAGCATTTCCCTCAACCAAATCACATCAGAATACGTCAAGGGTTTGAGCACATGTCAACCATAAGTGAGTGGCACCTTGCCAATAGGTCTGAGGTCTCATGATCAATCCTGGCCGTGGGCTTTACAAGGTAACAGCACCTCCGCATACTGTGGTATAGAATTGAAGATGACTACTGACGAAGCCCGTCACGCTACTGCGTCAGTCCCCACCAGGACCTGGGGTATTTCTTGATATAATCATGAATCAGAAAAGAAAGGGGGGGAGGGTTGGTTTGGATATTGATGTAGCTTGGTAAGCTTTATCTGTCCACTTCTAGGCACTCCGAACTTCTAGGTAGCTAGTCTTTAATCAACTCATTGAATCCCGAACCACTGAGGATAACAACCAAGTATTGATCTCCATCAGAAGGAGCGTAATGATCTACAACACTAGACCAACCAGAGATTTGGTTGGAGATCCCTGGTAAAGGTAGAAGGGAGAAGGGAGAAGGGCGAGGTGTTACTATTCGAAGGCGAAAGCAGACTCCGCGACCATACCGTAAGTCTGCTGCGGAGTTAAGATAAACAATGTTTCTAAAACTTATTGCAAGAACGGTGTTTGGCTAGGAGACTGTGTCCGTCTGGTACTGTACTCTACAACCCAGTTTAAGTTCCACGGTGGTGGTTTCCGGGCGAAATTGGTTCAATTTATGTTCAGCAACTCGCTTAACATACTGTTGCCTTGCATAAACGCCTTTGCGCGACTAGCTTAGAGATTATATGGATACTCCATCTATTTAAATAATCAATTGCTCTTCAACGTCCTTGGTTTCTTCCATGCTGGTGTATTGGGAAGATATGAAGCCTTTCCCATTTATGTTTCTCTGGAAAACCGCTCAGAATCGGGTTATATCCCTACATATACGTCTCGTATTATGCAACATTCGTGGATTTTAAGTTTAACACATCTTTTTGGGAGCCTGGTCCATGGTTGTCTTTCCTTGGTTATCCTGCACTGATATGAAAAGACACTATTATAAGGTTTCCACGCTCAATGTTGCATCACAACCCCGCAGTTTCCTAGATCAATAGTTGCTCACCAGTGATTGCGCAGACATATGCCCTAAAGAGTTGATATAGGTTGCCATGGGCTGTACTAGTGTACTACATTCCTTTGATAGCGGGAACCGGCCAAGGGCCCTGTTGTATAAACTTCTGGGTAGATGGGGTTTAAATTGCCGCAGAATAGCAGCGGTGGCCATTGCTTACAGCATAACACCTATATATCTCACAAATTACTGCTTTTCCGGATGTTTCGAGTGAGATTTGTTGAGTTATCACTCAACAGGCTGTGATACATCATCGTTCCTCATTTGTTGGGAAAACACAACCTTTTATCATTCCGTCACATACATTTACAGAAACATGACTCTAAATTTACAAAATTGGTTAAGGGTCTAGCCAATTCTATCCTTACATTTCGACGGGTAATGGCCCTTGAATCCATCATCTTACAACGGTTTGACTGACGTGTTCTCGGGGACAATTTCCACGGGCATATCGTCCCCAACAAACAAGTGACAAGAAAAGCGGGAGCAAAGGGGATATAAATGAAAGACAGCATATCACCTTACTAACTTCTTTCTTTTTCTCTCCATCCCTCGCTTACTTGGAGTACAAGCCAGAGACAACGCGAAAATTTATCTTCATTTAGGACTATCTTCATTCTGATCCGACAATGTCTTCTCTTGACAGCACTGATCTTGCCGGTCTGACGACCAACGAGAAGAACTTGTATCTATTCTACCAAAAGTCCGGTAACATTGTCGAGGCCTTCTCTGAGAATGGGGACTCCCCAACGACTCAATCCGCGCAGGTGGCTTCGGACGCGCAGGACGGCGGCTCCCCCTTGACCGCATACTATGTCAAGGAGGATATGAACTACGACAAGCAGCCCACTGTATGTCTGAGTTGAAGAAAAACATTACTAATCTGTTGATTCTGACTCGTGTTTAGATCCACATGGTGTATCTCAACAAGGACGGCAGCCTGGTTGAAACGGTGAGACGGCTTTCCGATGACAAGTGGGAAGAGGCTCCCAAACCTCCTGGAAAGGCCATTCAGCAGTCGCGCATCACCAGCGGCGTGACTCAGATAAACAGGGGTCCGGACAGCCCTCCCGGATCCCAGTGGGTGTACTTCACAAGGTGAGTGAGAACACGCCAAAAAGATATACCATATCGCTGAGGGGTAACAGCCAGGATGGGAATAAGCAGCCTATCACTGAACTTCGGCGAAACAACAAGGGTAGCTTCCATGTAGAGCGAGTCCTTCCTGAGGAGTCTCTGTCCCTCCCCGGGACTCATCTCGCATGTATCATTACTTATGATGGCATCGACCTTTACCACCAGGATCACGACAAGAATATCAAGCGGTGGAGGCATGACACTCAGAAGGGCACGCCTTGGCAGAGTAAGCAATAGTATTAATGGTTGATATCCCGCCAATACTGATTTACTATCTAGACAAGGGTATTGTGATCGACGGCAAGAGAGTCATGGTCCGATCTCCTCTGGCCGCGGTGAATCACGATGGCAAGAACCACATCATCTATGCTGATGACCAGCTGAGACTCCGGGACTTGTGTGAGGGCAAAACCCTTGACGTGGCTCCGAGGGTATACGCTGGTGCTGGCATCAACGCTATGGTGTACCACAACAAGGTCATTTTGTTCTACAAGCTAGTTAACCCCGCGGGGGCAATTGGTACTGCCATGTACACTGATGGCGAGTGGAAGGAGGAAGGTGTTTTTATCAAGTAGACTCTACAGCAGGGCCTTGAAAAGCTTTTGCCGCCTGCTGGCGTTGTGTTTGTGTTACTGTCGGGTTACTTTGCTTTGTCCTTTAGTCCTTGAGTGTTTTTTGAGAGAAGGCGCCAGCAGCTCAGTTGGGAGAGTTCTTGCGGCTTGTTTAAATCAATTTAGTTTTCATTGCTATTGAATGCGAGCTATTGCAACAAAAGGCCGAAATCTAGTAGAAGAGACATATTTCGTTATCTTAATGGGTATGGGTATACTATCAAACAAAGTTCTGATCAAGTACCCCGTATATCGTTGGCAAATGAACATTGTTCCCATATGCTTGTCATAATATTTCTTAAATGACAGGTAACAACTAGCATACAGCATCACACTCAATCACGCAAGAAAATTGCAATTTCAATCTGAGCAGTCTCTGAGGGAATACTGATCATTACACCATAGCTTGTACTACTACTGAGCCACGTCTGAGGTCTCCTATCCTTGCCAACTTCGAGAACCATCTTCATCCATATAGAGTTCGACCTAGATAACATACCCCATTCAATCTTGTATGCTCTGTGAGGCAGCGGACCAATGGCGTGGAAATGAGCTGGTGGGCGTTTGGAAAGAAGTGAGTCTGAGCCAGCCAGATACAGTCTTTCAGTCTACTTACAACAGCTTCTCCGACTTACCAGCCCCCTTTTCCTCCAACGTTGAATCTAACCATTCACACAAGCCACCGAAATAAAACAAAAGAAAGAGACGACCCATGTGATGGATTAGGAGGGAGATGTGGTAATAGTCTTTTCTTCAAAGAACCTCAAGTTTCTTTCGCCTATTATCAAGAAAGCCCTTACAGGGAATTGGAAGGAGGGCCATACACTCCTCACCAAAGGTTCTGTGGAGATCAACGTAGACGGTTGGAACCTCGAGGGCCCTTTGATTCTGCTGAGAATCTGTCATGGGCAACTCCAAGTTATACCTAAAAGAATTAGCCTAGAGTTTCTGGCGTAAATCACTGCTCTGGCCGGTTACTATCAGTGCTTTGACGTGCTACGATTCTTTATGGATATGTGGATCACATATCTAGAGAAGACATTCCCTAAAGCATACTCGCGGGATGTGATCTTATGACTGTTGGCATCCTGGGCTTTAAAACTGTCTTCTCTGTTCAAAAAGGCAACGTCGGTTGCTGGGGGCCAAAGTACGACTTTGGTAACGCGGTTAGGGCTACCAAGCCCGCAGAAGATCATCGGTAGGTTTATAGCTCATTGAATCTCGCGAACTTTTACTAATAGGTCCTAGAGATGACATCAACAAGGCTAGACAATCAGCCATTGACAAATTTCTCACCTTGTTAGCTCAAATTCAAGTCGATTTCTTCGATGGTCACATAGGCTGTACCGTTGTGTGCAGGTCCACCATGCTTGGTTCTTTCACACTGCAGAGATTCTCGGCAGATCTGGTCGGGCTGGATGGCACAGCGCCGTTTATAGGTCTTAGTGCAGCTGAACTCGTTTCAAAAGCTTCAACAATTACAATCTCAAATCCGTATCCGAGCAATGAAACCTATGTATGCCATTTAAGAATGATGAAATTCCTAGGACCCAACTTGAAGAAGGGTCTTGAGGGCCTTGATCTTCAGAAACAAAATCTCTGACTTCTTGTCCAAGAAGGTTGCGCCAGAGATACTTATGGAGAGTGGCACAATAGTTCTATTACATATTGGCTACCGGACCGAAGCGCTGCTTCGCAACTTCAGCTAAATGCTAATACGTACTTGGTACTCCAGCAATCTTTTATTGGGCTTTATTGATTATTGTTTCATGCTATTTGCCGCTTCATGAGCACCTTGCCTACATCCATGAGGCCGTCTAGTGACGATATAGCAATTCCATCCAGCTAAGTCGAGCCTAGTCAAAGAAACTTGCGTTTAAGATTCTTCTATACACTTGGGTAATACCTCTACCAGATGTTAGATGTATCTGACTATATATCAACGTTCGACCGCTCCCTACTAGGCGAGCTCGTCTGTGTAATGTGCTTCTCGTTATACTAGCACAAAAGCACCAAAGGAAGCCCACTGTGGTAAGTTGGTCTAGCAGTCTCAAAACAATCGTGTTCAAGTCTGTAAGCAGATGTATCCGGAAGGAATCTATCGCCATCAGCTGAGAAGTAGACAATTCTCCCGATGCATTCCCATACGGGGTACATCAATCGTTCCCCAAGAAGAAAGTCCATCTAATGGTCTATCCACGACATAAGTGGCACATGACATTCCCTGGGAAAAGGTTCCAGGGGCGAACCATGAGCAAATACGAAAATCATTAATCAAAAATTTTACCCTTGCCCATGGACTCGTCAAAGCCTATACCTCATTAAATTTATCAGTGGCTTACTTGCTTCGACCAACTGGTCCTCAAATTGAAGGGATCTGCTTCAAATCTGATTTTCTGCTAAGGTATCCATCCCTACAGCAAGTATAGAGCAACCAATAAAGTTCATATTCAATTTCAGCTCTTATAGTAGCAAAAGAACGTCAAGATCTAACTCTTCCTGCACTTTAACTGCGTAGCCTCTCATTTTTCGCATCTCCTACACGCTTGCCATCATGCTCCATTTGCTCCCGGGCCCACCCCCTAATTACCCGCATGATAGCCTGAATCTGATCTCTGGTATTGTCGGCGTGGATGACAATCCGAATCCGATCTTTGCCTTTAGGCACTAGTGGAAAGTTGACCAAATTCACCCAGAACTTGATCTGGTGCAACCGTTGTGTTAAATCTCTTGCTTTCCCTGGCTGGACCACAAGTGCAATTATGGGGGCTAAGAACGGTTCCCGTCGCCAGGTTTCCTCGGTCGATAGACTAAAAATCCCTTGTTGCTTTGCTTCTTTCCACCAAGAACTTGCTGTCAGGCTCTGGTAGAAGTACCGCAAGTTTTCCTGAAGCTGATGTCGGCGCTATTCTATGAAGTTAGTCTTGGGGAACGTAGTACAGAAGGTTAACCTAACCTTTTCTCCTTCCTGGCTGGCTAACAAGTTATAGCCGGCCCTAACAGCTGACACGGTGAGGAAGCTAGGAGCTGTGCTAAAAACAATATTGCGGGCATAGTTAAGCAGTGAGACTTTGACTGTCTCGTTCGCCAATACTAACGCTGTTTCTTCGAGTTAGGCACTATCTAAAACAAAGCACCACCGATACGACTTACCTCCTGTCGAGCCCAGTCCTTTACCGCAAGTTTGCAGCCGGATGGGGAATTCTCGTTCCAGTCCATAATGGCAAATGAAACCTGAGCCATTTGGTCCCACGACCCCATTGGAGTGGGCCTCGTCCATTGAGAGTACATAATTGCCGCGCGGAAGAGCATCACGGACAACCTGGATTAGCTCATGGACCGGAGCTATGTCTCCATCGACACTGTAAAAAGACTCCAATGGTAAAAAAATAATTTGTTCACCATTGGAAACGGCCGAATTCTGATCATGGATTTCTTTCAGACAGTTTCGAAGTGATACGCAATCATTGTGCTCGTATGAGACAGTAGTGGCTCGTCCATTTCTCATGCCATCATGGATGCTTGCATGCACGAATTCATCAAAGACAATGAAGTCACCAGGCTGAGGGAGTGCGGACCAAATCGCTACATTGGCATCATATCCCGAGTTAAAGAACATGGCCGACTCGGCGCCGTGAAATTGAGCCAAGTCACGCTCGATAAGCTCTAGGTACTGCTTGGTGCCATCTAGGATGCGCGAAGAGGTGCTACCGACAGTGAAGCCAGGGTGTTTCTCAAGCTCGCACAAAAAGGCCGTGGACAGAACGCCCGAGGATGACAGAGAGAGGCTATCGTTCGAGCCAAAGTCTATCATCTCCGCCAGTGTGGCCGAGTCGGGAGGATCAATGAGTCGCCCCTCTTCATCGCGGTTGTCCAGCGCACTTTGGAGTTTACGAGTGAGAAGTTCGAGTCCGGCCGCCATATTGCTTGATATCTAGGGTATGCTAGTTTCTGCATGTCCAGTGCTCTGGACTCGTCCAGCCTTATATATGGTATCGGAGTGGATCACAAACAGCCTCTCAACAAAGATATTTAACTTCAATGACATTCTGCGCTTCTATGACTGTCACATCCTGCAGAATCTCAGGAATTGAAGCTTTGCCAAATGCTATGTATCCGAGGAGTTGCCAATGGCAGCTCACGAGATGTGGGGCAATACGCCATACCTAATATGCCCTGGATTTTCTGAAATTCCGACGATTCATGCAGCCTACGGCATTTGATCCCTGCCATTCTGGTGAAGAATATCGCTAGCAAATAACAACCGCAGGGGGAACTAGAAACTTCGTGACAAGGCAGGGTAAAGTTCGTTACCGATGGAATTAGAAGAGCACCTGACATGATTGGATATCCTGAAGACCCGATAAAACTATATCTATTGGAGAATGACGACAATCAACCCAAGGGAAGCAGTCATAAGATCGTATGTTGACGTGGACTGTGATAATAGTTTCGATCAAGAACCGAAACCAGGTTTACCTTGCTCCCAGGGCCGAAAATTATCAATGTGGCCAAACTCTTTTCATATCAAAAGGCCTGGACTACCTCAGATGTCATTTTAGGCACATGCGGTGGATACGATGCTTTGGGTGACCGGAATACCACAAAGTCAGGTCCAGATAGGCTAACCATGATTAACTCAATCGCCTGGCCACCACAAACGAAGGGAACAATGACGATAAAACTGCTCAAGCCAGGATAGCAAGTCGGCATAGCAAGTAGGCATAGCAAGAAGCCTGCAGAACAGTCTTGTTTTCGCTACTGGGCATTGTTGCATTGCTCTAAGTGGCAACCAGCAGTTTCCAGAAGAGATATGAACATAAAAGGGTCAGTAGACAAGGCTATGTTATACACTGCATAGCCTACGCAAGCATCTTATATTATCAAGGTTGATAAAAACATTCAAGATCATCTTTTGCACAATTGAGTCTATCTTCCCAAGTGAACTCTGGCAACCATGGAACGAATCGTTTATACCCATGCTCAACAGAAACCCGATGCAACGGCCGTTGTTGATGGAGTATTCTCTCTCACATACGCTGAACTAGTGACAGAGGCAAGCAATCTAGCTCAGAGATTGAGAGAGGAGGTGAATATATCGGTGGAGGAACCAGTCGGGATCCTACTCAGTCCAGGAATGCCGCAAGTCGTCGCTCAACTTGCTGTCCGCCTGGCTGGAGGCTCCTGTGTACCTATCGAGCCCTCCATTCCTGAAAGTCGCATCATGTCAATTCTACACGATGTCTAAGTTAAGCACATCATCTTGGAGTGCGGGCCTCTTAAGCTTCCTGGATTCAAGTCAATTTACTTGGGTGACATCAAAAAGCATTTTGGGAATCTCCCTGACTTCGAGTTTGGCAATCAGCCGAACTGGAGCCATATTCTTTTTGACTTTGGATCAACCGGAAAACCAAAGCCGGTTCTGGCCCAGGCAAGTAGTAGTCTACACTATTCTACATCTTGCGACAAAGACCCCAGCGACACTACTGTCTCCAACAGACCCGGTTGCAGAGTTGAATAACCCCGGCTTTGACCTGAGCCTGTTCGAGATCTGGGTTACCCCCATTGCCGATGCTGCCATCGTGGTCATTCCCCGCCATATTGTCACAGACCCTAATGCTCTCCCATCATTCCTTGAGGAGCACAACGTGACAGTGACCTATTTTACTGCGGCATTATTCGAGACTATAGCCTTGGTTTCCCCCAAAGCGTTCCATAACCTTCGTCATGTTCTCCTCGCAAGAGACGCCGCCACCAAGCGGGCGATAAGAACAGTGTTACAGGAAGGCCCTCCTCAGCACTTGTGGAACACGTATGCACCTACTCAGTGTACAACCTTTGCAACCATGTTCGATGTGACGTTTGAAGAAAACCCACCGCGACCGCATCAGTATCGGGCGTCCTGTAGGTGAAATGAAAATATTCCTGCTAGACGAAGATCGGAAGCCGATCCTCGACTGCGGAAGACGCGGAGAGATATACATCGGAGGTCACCAGCAGTCTACTGGGTACTTGAGTCGGCCTTCGCAAAATGCGAAGAGCTTCATTGAACTAAGTAACAAGGAACTTGGGTTGTCGGGAGACAATGAGGAAGTCGTACGCCTCTATAAGACTGGTGACCTAGGTACATGGCGGTCTAATTCCGATTGCCTCGATTTTCATGGCAGGTCAGACACGCAGATCAAATACCGCGGCTTTCGAGTGGAACTGGGAGAAATCGGCCGAGTTTTATTGTCTCATGAAGGGGTCCAGGCCGCGGTGGTTATTAGACAACCCCCGCTGTTAGAGGATGGAATGGAGGCGTTAGTGGTTTTCATTGCCGGAAAGAATACAGAGGGGTCACTTACGGAGAGCCTAATGGACTTCGCTCGCGAAAGGCTTCCGTCGCACATGCTACCAACTGATGTGGAGATCATGGACGAGCGTCCTTTGCTGCCTAACGACAAAGTTGATCGCAAGGCGCTCATTGAAAGCCGAATGAAGATGCTTGAGAAACAGAACTCTCAGTCGCAGAATGAGACTGGCGAGATGGAAGACAAGGAGACAGTCCTTTATGACCTGTGGAAGGAATTTCGAAAATGACGGAAATCAGCGAAGTTGGCGATTTCTTTGCATTGGGGGCCACTCCTATTGAAGCTGCAACGCACTTTGCAATGATACAAGACCAGCTGGGATGCATGGCTACGATCGAAGACCTGTACAGGAATTACACATTCTCAGATTTGTTACGCCTTGTCAACTCTTCAGACCCCAATGCACCTGATAATAATCGGCAATGATTAGAAGACATAAAGTCGAGTGGACGACGATATCGAATTCGTCCACTGGGAGTCCTAAGATGAGGGAAGGGTGTTCCTCACCGGCGCGACCGGCTTCATCGGTGCACACTTTGTTCACCACCTCCTGCGTAGGCCAACCGTCAAGCAAGTCGCCTGTCTTTCCCGAGCCAACCCAAATATAAGCCGTTTTAGCCGGATCCAGAAGACCCTAGAACGCTACGACCTGTAGGACGATTGCAAGGAACACACGCAAAAGCTCATCGCCCTCGATGGCGACCCATCAGATAGTAAACTAGGCCTAGGAGCAGACAAGTTCGCCTAGCAAGCAAACTGGGCATCGATCATCTTCCACCTCGGGGCTAAGTTGAATTTTTGAGGCTCATACCGCGCGCACCGCGAGCACCGCGCCTCCAACGTCCTCGGCACATGCAACGCATTCCGTCTCGCCGCCACAGTTCGTCGCAAAGCCTTCCATTACTTCTCCAGTATCGACGTCTGGGGACCTACCGGATTGCTCGTAGGGACCAAAGAATTATACGAAGATGAACCCTTGATGCCACACAGTCAAGCCGTACGGCACGACCTGGGCTATTCAGGGAGCTAATGGACTGCAGAATCCATGGTCCGCCGCATGCGTGATCGAGGCTTACCTACCGTCAATCTACCGCCAGGGATTCGTAATTGGAGATAGCAAGACCGGACGAAGCAACCCGGACGGCTTTTTCTCCCGGTTGATAGTCGGATGCATTCAGCTCGGCACCTTCCCCAGCTTGGTCCGACGACTGAAATTCGTCACAGTCGACTATGTAATATCAGCCGCCTTGCATATCGCCTCCTCGAACGAGGACGTGGGTAAATCCTTTCATCTCTTATCCCCCGACCAGTCGAAATCAGCCACCGTGCTGGAAACCTGTCGTGTTATCAATGAAGCTGCGTATCAGGTCAAGGTCATCGAGTACAACGACTGTGCTGAGGAAGTTTTCCAGAAACAACGGCCGGATGGGCCGTTGGCGTCTCTGCTGCCGATGTTTCGGGGAGCGTGTGCTGGGGCGGTTGACTCGGTGGGAGGTCAGTCAGTATATTCCGTATTATCGGTCGGATAATACTGTTCAAATGCTGAAGGATCGGCCTGATATTGAGTATCAGCCTTTGGACGCTCCGATACTGAAGAGGTTTATAGGCTTTTTGAATCGAAAGGAGGTCTATAAGGTGTAGGCTGTATCGCTTCACTAGATTCCTTGTTTTCTGAAGAGCCGGGTGAAGAAAAAAAATAAACACCTAGTCCTTCGAGAAGTGTCAGCCAATTTTTATATAGCTGTTCAAGTGTATAAAAGAAAAAAGATAGCGCAAACCTAACTCAGAATGCAAATCTATATGTATCTCACAATTCAATTGATGTCTAATTCGTCTTGCATTGTATCGTCCACTCCAGACCTCTACGTAGTTGGGTCCGGTCTCGAACTGCGGGTCGTACTAGGCACCTCTTCGAAATGTCGACAATCGTTACAAATGATGACAAACTTACAACTCAAGTCTCAATCATGTCTGAAGTGACGCTCGAAACAGATATACCCACGTGGGAAATATCATGCAAGCATGACAGTATGCATTATGACACCAATCCACCCATACAATAACATGCGATATGCACGAAAGACAAGCAAGCCTCTATGACTAAGTTTTCTCCCAACGATGTAAACCCGCACATCAACAACTGGGATGCCAAAAAAATCTACAAACTCATCGTTCCCCTCGTCTCATACGGTATAAACAGGACCAAGAACCCGGATACCAAAAACAACACCCCACTCACATACACTGGACTGGTCGTCTGTACATTGGCGAAAATAGCAATAATGGGGGCTAGAATACCTCCAATGCGATTGGCGGCGCTGACTAGCGCGTTGCCTGTTCCACGGTCTTTGGTTTCGAACATTTCCGGGGTGTATGCGTATAGTACGGCATAGAGCAGACTACTGGTGAAACTGTAGGCGCAGTTCCAGCCCAGGAGGGCCTCGGAGGTCGATGCTGTTGTTGAAGCGAGGAGGAACGTGCCGGTTGATAGGGCGGCGAAGGCAAGGGTGCCTTTTCGGCCGAGACGGGGTAGTTCGACCATTGCACCACCGACGAGGCTGCCTGGGACGCCGGCGGCGGCGATGATGAGGGAGTTGCGGTAAGTGATGTAGGTGGAGCCGTCGCCGAATTGGACGCCGCGGGTTTGTTGGAGGAAGGGGAGGAAGGCATTGTAGAGGGGGAAGCCGAGGCCGATCAGGGTCCAGATGAAGATCATGAGGCCGGTGGACCAGGCACGGCGCGGGGTGTTGAAGAGCGCCTTCACGTGCGACATGCTGAGGGGCTCGAGGAGCATGCGCATTTGGGTAGAGGTACTTAGACCCTGTCGAGGAGGTTCTTCTTCGTCCTCGACGCTCATGAGTTCTTCTAGGTGGTCTGAGGATAGGTCGGACATTTTCCCGTTACGGCGGGCGACCTCGTGGACGACGGTCACCGCCTCATCATTGAGGCCCTTACCCATGAGGTACTTGGGGGATTCGTAAAGGGTGAAGAATAGGCAGCGGATGATACACATGAGCAGAGCCAGTCCGCCCACTGCGATGAGAAAATACCGCCAGCCCATATTATTCGACTTGGTGCAGGTTTCCGCCGACGAGCAGGTCAGGTTGCCCAGCAGTGGCCATGCGACGAGATTCGCCAGCAGCTGTGCGAGTGCCCAGTTGACGGACAGGACGGTTAGCAGGTACTGATGCGATCCCGGCAGGAACTCGAGGAAGATGGCGGAATCGACCGGTAAGTTACCCCCGACGCCAACCGACCACAAGGCTGCGAAGACACCAACCGCGGCGAAGGTAGGTGACCCGGCAGCTGCTAGGCCGAAGACAGCGGTGATGCCGATAGTGAGGTTGAAGGCCCATCGGCGACCGAAAAGATCGCAGCTAAACCCCCAGAATAGCGCACCGACCAGCAGTCCGATGTTCTGAGCGAGAGTCAGCAGTGGTGGCTGAGCAACCTTGAACTCGTAGGACACGGGGACCAGGATGAGCGAGGTGACGATCGGCCACAGGTTATCACTCGCCCAGCCGAACCCGATGACGGCGAACAGCTGCCACTGATATCGGCCCATGCCGATTTCCTGGATCGCGCGGTTCAGTACATCGGCGTTGGCTCGATAGGTGGATGGCACGGCGTCAGTGTGTGACGATGGCCCTATCGGAGCGAAGGAATCTGGCTCGTCGGTTTTGGGAGTTGCCTCCATGCTGCAGGTCTGTGTCTATTCCCTATTCTTTGATATTATCAATCTCGACTAGAGAATAGTAATTTATTGGGCATTGAACTCGGCCCGGGAGTCAATATGAAGATGACATGGATGGGGGGAGGAGGAGACACAAGCAGAAAGAAGAAAGAAAAGTGGCTGAGAAGAAGTCCCTGTACTCTCAACCAGTCGAATGCAAGACTCACATTGCATCAACTGGATCTTCTCTCGTTGGTGCAACTCTTTTAAATGACGGAATCAGCCACATCGATGGTATCATCCACGGGTTCTTTGATGCTACTTTAGAGTTGCATCGTGATGGATGATGGAACCAAACATTCTCAAAAAGGAGTTTCGTGGACGAGATCAAGAGAGAAGTAGTACTTTAGGATAATCAAAGATATATAAAAAAAGAAGGTCCCTCAAACCCCACTACTAGGAATTAAACTGTCTTTCCATTTTTGGATACCCACAGATTCCTTTCTAGTTAAATTCAAGTTTTTTAAATTAAAATTCAGTTTAAATTTAATGGGACCCCCGACGGTGGCGGTGCCGAGAAGCTGTGGCTGACACGGAAGCGGAAGGTGTGGCACTGGCTGCGGCGCCTGAGGCCGCCCCTGCCAAGGCACTGAAGGGGGTGGCCCCAGGGAAAAACGACGTGGGGATAGTCGGGATCGGAATGGACGCATCCGTGCCAAATGCGGTGCTCAAATCGTTGGCCATGCTACTCGCTTCATATCCCGTCGGAGCAGCCGTCTCTGCGATGGCAGTGCTATAAGTCGAGGTTCCATCGCCCTCCTGCAGACAGAACCCTGTTCCAAAGCCATTCTCGCAGTTGTAGCTTTGCGAGTCGCCCGACTCCGTCCACATGGCGAAGTCCTCGATCGTGATATCGGTGCAGGGAGCCTTCGCAGCACACACAACCTTGATAGGGCCTCTCTCCGCACCGTCTTCCTCAGTGCCTTTCCAGTTTCGCACGGTGATGTTGCTCAGCTGCACCCCGTCTCCGCTGACGGGGTTCATGCTGCTCCACTCGCCGTCAATGTCCAAAGTGTAAGCGTTGCCGTGGCCTGAAGTACCACGGGTGATTAGCCATCTGGAGATTCCCAGGGGAAGAACAAGAAAAAAGTAATGCTCAACGTACCGACAAAGTTCTCCAGCACTATGTTCGAGACTGTGCCGCTACCACCATTGCTCTTGATCATATACATCTGGTTGGACTTCCAGGTGTAGATGTTGCGATAGACCACGTCACTAATATCGGTGTCGGCTCCTAGCGATCCCATCGCACAACCTCCGCTCCAGTTGCAGTAGATGTTCTCGACTAGGATGTTCTTTGAGGGACTCTATACCTCAGTCAGTAAGTTGGAGGTCTCATCCGGAAGTTGTCAGAGGGGAAGAAAAAGAGGAGGAAACCAACCTTCACCGTGACACATTCATCTTTATTCGTCACCTCAACCTATACCCATACCGTTAGCCATAATCCCAGTCAAGGTCAAGGTAAAAGAGAGAGTGAGAAAGAGAACATACATCATGAACCCAAACATTCTCACTCCAAACATCAGCCCCATCCAAACCTCCTGAATCCCCTCCCCGAATGGCCATATTATAGATCTCCGCATTCTTACAGGTATCCAGCGAAAGATGAAAAGCTGGCGCATCCACAAGTGCAACATCATGCACCGAAAAGTCTGTCACGTCATAAAATCTCAACAGGCGGGGTCCGTTCAAACTCCCATCCTTATGAAATTCATACCCCAGTCCCTGGATCGCTCCGCCAGAGGTACTGCTAAAGAACTCAAAGTCCGAAGTATGCTCAATCATGAACATGTTGCCGCTATCGGAGCCAGTACGATAGATGATCCCGTCGAGCTGGATCGCGTTAGCTTTGCCGCCGGACAGTTTCAGCCAGGTGGACATGGCGTAGTCGCCTGATGGGATGTAGACTACGCCGCCTGCAGCGCAGTCATCCCAGGCTTTCTCTATTGCAGGGCCGATGTCAGTTTTTTTGTCAGCCACTGCACCGTAGTCTTGGACATTGCAGGTTTTGGTGCTTGCTTTGGAGCTGGAAGTGGTGAGGGGCCCGACGTGGCCTGAGAGTTGGGCGTTGACCAGCAACGGAGAGAGAAGGGTGAGGGAGAGTAGTGAAAGAACGTGCATCATAATGAATTTGGCTCGCTTCTATGTGGTGTAATTATGGGCTAGGGTGGGCTGAGATGCTCTTGATCCGTGCTATCGCCGACTCATAAATGTCCCTTCCTATCCTATATGTACGGGACTTAATTCCCAATCCCTGAGTAAATCAGCAACATCACACAACGAGATCATCAAAGGAGAAAGATCAGATAGCGACTGTTTGACATTGATTCCTTACTGAGACAGGATCTTCTCTCACTCGACGTCCAGAACGCGGAACATTCATCTGCATGAAACACTTCGAGAGGCTTGGTGTTTGAGACATGATTCATGGCTTGCAAGCCAGCATAAAAGGCCAATCACCGGGGAAGGTCTCTAGAGTACAAAGACGCATTGCCGATGTTGATGCCGTTGGTGGATAAGGGAGGTGGGTGCTCCACTGCTTTTCTTAGGGCATCGGGGGCGATGGTCATGTCGGAGCGGACGTGCACGGGGGTGGCTCACTGTGTCAGATGGGTCGATCAACGGAATCTCTATTATCTTTACCGATCAGAGCCTGTATGGAGTCTGGAGTGCATACTCCATAAAAGGAGAGAGCACCACAAACAGCTTCGCTTAGATCTAGGAGTACTTTTAGGTCGAGTGGTGGGTTCATCGGCCTTCTTTAAGCGAGATTAAGCCACATAGCTAACTGACGTCCTCCATTTACTCTCTTCCTCAGTCGCTAGGAGAAACCGATTCTTACGTACACCTAGTGAACTGAGCTCGGCTCCAACGGCTTCAAAAAGATGAATACCAGTGCAAACCCGTTACTTTACCACAGCAAGCTAGCTAACGCTAAATATCTAGATAGACACATCGCATCTTTCTACCAGTGACATTCGCACCAACCATAGTCAGCTCCCTCGTCACATTCTCAAGTTATTCTCACGCGCAGACAACTTATACCTTTCAAGTATAGTCTCTCGCTGGAGCTTCTCAGTCAATTTCAGTAGGGACATGGACATGAGGTATAAAAGCCAGCATCGGCTCACCTGTACGCCCAGCGCCCCCCTGCTGTCCGTCCATCATTCATGTGCGGGCTCTTCACCAACCCGACAATGATCAACGACTGAATAGCAACGAATCATATGTTCAACACAAGTTCGAAGTGTTGAACGAGGCATTGCTGCATCGACGAAGAATATATTCCATATGACATCCATATCCACATTTAATTCTTATTCGCTTGTACAGCCGTAGCTAGACGACTAAGTAGAGGCAGCAACCTGTGTGTGCAAGGTTCATTGCCATATACAATCCCCTTTGGGTGCGTGTGAAGTTCAATTGGACTTGTTCAAAAACCTGATGAGAATTTCAGGATTTCAGTAGGGAGATGAGAGAGGTCCTGCCATGTTATCTATCTTCACCAATCAGATCGTATAGAAGAATTAGCTCAGATAAGCTCTTTACTTCGGGGATTGTATGTATATGCCATAAGATGAGATGTTGTTTGCATATCGGACATCGACGGAACGAATATGTCTCTAAATCAAGCTCCAGGCTTGTACAGGGAAGGTGCGACTACCCTAAGCCGGTAGTATATGCCTCATAGAGCAAGACCCTTGACCCTTCCCAGTATGGAAGTAATTACCCAGCGCGAAGGCAGCAAGAATGGCTATCATAGCTCCTAGAACCACTTCCCGGGACCTAGCTTACCCTGTAACACACCATGCATAAGTTTCAAACTATACCGCACCTTTATGACGAGCATTTGCAAACGATGAAAAAAAGATACTAGATATACTACTTATGGATGCGTCTCTTTTGTATGCTTTTTTATTTCTATGTTCTTAATATATGACCCCCGTCCCGACCAGTTGCCGGAGATCTCGGCCGAGTCCGAATGTCTCGGATCTGATTATCACAGAGAATTATAGAGTGCAAGCACAGACTCGGCGGGTTCTCTGTAAGTGATCATATCCCGATTTTCTCTGGAAAAATGAAAACAAAAGAAAAAAGGAAAAAACTTATACCAATCAAGATAAGTTACAAACAACAGGGATTTAAAGTCAGGATTATACCTAAAAATCCCAACCTGGGCAACGGATGGCAACAGAAGTCTCCAGATGAATAAGAATTTCCGGGCAACCCTACTCAAGACATCAAATAGCTCACGGCGTGTTGACGAACTGATTGATGATTGTCGGTACCAACACCAGCTCAGAACAACCCCAGCTTACCAAACATGATGTGGGCTGGAGGAGAGTCGTTCGCAATTTCACTCCCTCGTAAGCACCCCCATCTTGCATCCCTGGAAGAACATCTTGATTGACACCTGGATGCAGATGGTTCTCGGTCACGATGGGCACAGGGATTGTGTCAATCCTACTCAATACGCTGCCCTATCATGGTGAATGGCTTTACTGGGTCTCTGTTGTCATTTTCGCCCTCAACGTTCTTCTCTTTGCGATAGGATGTGTCATCAGCGTTCTTCGGTATACGCTGTACCCTGAGATCTTCACAGTGATGATAACCCATCCGGTTCAGTCAATGTTCCTCGGGACGTTTCCGATGGGCTTTGCGACCATCGTCAACATGTTCTGCTTGGTCTGCGTCCCAGCCTGGGGCGGATGGGCCAAGAATTTTGCCTGGGGGATGTGGATTTTTGATGCAGTCCTTTCGATCGTCACAGCTTTATCACTGCCTTTTTTGCTGTACATTATTGCCCCATATCTCTAGTTGATCCTTTAGCAAACTGACTAACTCCGTATCAGAATGGCTAATAAAGGCGAAACACAACTGTCATCCATGACCGCGGTTTGGCTTCTCCCCATCGTCAGCTGCACTGTTGCCGGATCCTCCGGTGGCATTGTGGCCGGTGTTCTTCCAAATCTGCAGCATGCACTGTGGACCGTGATCGTTTCTTTCATTCTCTGGGGAATCGGACTTCCGCTGGCGATGATGGTCATGGTGATATATCTGCAGCGGCTGACATTGCACAAAATCCCTCCCAAGGCAATGATTGTCAGCGTGTTCTTGCCTTCCAGTCCGTTAAGCCAAGGCGGATTTGGGTAAGTTTCACCCCGTTTCATCAAGAATCGGTCGCGAGTCTGACGTCCTTAGAATTCTCAAACTGGGCAAAGTCGCGCGAACGATCTTCCCTCAAACACATACGCTCCTGGCATCATCGGGTGAAACTGTCTACACGGTGGGGTTCCTCGTCGCCCTGATCTTATGGTCATTTTCCCTGGTCTGGCTCTTTTTTGCCTTAGCATCGATTGTTCGCTGTAAGAGTTTCCCGTTCAACATTGGGTGGTGGGGATTCACTTTTCCGCTTGGTGTCTTCGCCTCATGCACTTGCGAGATGGGCACGGAGTTGCCCTCCGAGTTCTTCAGGGTGCTTGGGACGGTATATTTCCTTTTTTTTTTTTTTTTCCTCTTTTTAATTCTGTATTTCACACTAATGCGGTGGCAGTTTGTATCGCTTTGTGTGGTTGTGTTGTGGATTGTTGTGAGCGTGGGGACCCTCAAGGGCGTGGTCTCCGGGCGCTTGTTCTCTGCGCCGTGTTTGGCGAACTTGAAGACAAAAGAAGACGAACGCAATGCAACGAAGGCAGCTTAATAGAAGTGTGGAGCGCTTGTTGGCCTTTCATTTTATAGTGTATTGATTCTTTCTTTCTATCTTAAAGATTCTCTTTCTAGTATTGTCTAGAGTGCGAGAGTATATTCTGTATTACTAAAGGGAGGGGGGAATAGTCCTTAGAAAATATATATAATAAATCGAATAATCATTGAATAAGGCGATCAAAGGGAGTCGAAAACTCGATTAAACTACTGGGGAAGATAAGATTGGGTTCAAGATGGTTACATCTGGATCTCGAATAAAATTCTGAATTCTTTGGGTTTGATTTTGGTTAATTAATTATTTTATTGGTTTTCATTGTTTTTGTATTTTTATTTTTATTTACTTTTTGTGTTGTGTGTGGTGGTGAAGGTTTGGCGATGATGTTCCTCAACCACCGTCCGGACAAACCTCATCTGGAAAGGGGAAAAAAAAGAAAAGGGTCGAGAAAAGAAATGGAAAATCGTACCGGACAATTGGTTAAGTTAAGCTTAAATGAAAGATTCCAAGATTATAGGTGGAATGGGTATGTTAGTTATATAACATGGGGATTTATCTTATTTAATATTCGAATATTTAAATGCTTTAAATATTTGATCGAATAATAAAAAAACAAATATTAAATAAAGGGGAGAAAAATATGGGCAAGGAGAAAAAAAATTCGTATATTTTATTTTATTTATTATTATTTTCTTTAGTCCATAGGACCTTATTCTTTAGTGCAGACCACCATTTCTGTGTCCGGGGGATTTCTTTTATGGTTCAAAACAGAAGAAGAAAAAGAGCATTCACTTGGAGACCTCAGTCATCCCACTCCCATCAGCTCTCTGTTTTCTCATTTCACTCCCGATCGTATTTTTTTCTATTTGAAGGGCAACTTCTGTGTGGCTGAGCGATGAGTGGCCAGCATGGCCAAACATCACGTGATGCGGAGCGAAGCTAAAAAATTCCAAAATGGAAAATGGAAATTCAAAATTCAAAAATCAAAAAAAATCAAAAAAAGGGCCAAAAAAGAACGACGCCGGTGATCTTGAGATCCCAAACAAATCACCCGCTTGGCTCTTCCCCAGATTCCACGATATCAGACTCATTTCATCACGGTGAACACAGCGAGGCCAGTGGACATCCCTCGTCCTCACTCTTGGTTGTCCCTTGACGACCCTCGCAGGCAGCTGGTCGATCGGGTCGCAGTGGGTTTTTCCCTCTTTTTTTCTCGGATTTATTTTATTTTATTTTATTTTTATTTTTATTTTTTTCAACCCCAACGACTTGCGCCACGGAGCCAACCGACTTGCCGTAGATTCACAGCCTAAGGCCACCAATCAATCCCCATATCATTTTCGCATTTCAAATTGCCGACTTTTTCCACGGCATTATCCTTCACAACTGACGCGCCCTGGTGCGCGTTTCGCTTTTGTTTTTATTTTCTTTATTAAAAACTCTATCCCAGTCAATTGCGACGTGTGTATTACAGTTTGTGACTGTCGGTGGATCTGGGATTAAATTCCCCAGTCGCCATTGCCGATTGAGATTGTCCGTTTCGACCGTGCATACCGCGTCCCCGACGCGGTGGTCACATGTTCTATCGAACTTGGAAAATAAAAAGACAAAAATA
>ML732327.1:0-77864 GCA_009176345.1 Aspergillus leporis | reverse complement strand
GTTCTTGTTAGTTTCTCGCGACAGGGAAGTAAAGATAGAAATATAGGAAAGATACTCACCCCTAACTACCATCCCATCCTTCAGCTCGCCCAATGACACCAACGACAGCACAGACCCCGTGACAATAACCTTCTTGACGCTCGGTGCCTTGGCCGCAGCCTCTAGTATTGAGACCGTCCCTCTCACGGCCGGAGTGACTAGATCCTGGCTACCTGGCTTTGGCAGCGGAGATGCCAGGTGCAACGCATACTCTACATCTTTCAATGCATCATCAAAGCACCCGGAGACCGTGATGTCAGGTACAATCGCAAACTCAAATTGCTTCTCGTAGTCGGCGAAGATGCGACGAAGTTTGTCAGCTTGTTCTTCGCGGCGGATGGCGAGTCGGACTCGGTAGCTTGCTTGTAGGACGTGCAGGGCAACCTGGGAGCCGATGAAGCCTGTTGAGCCGGTGATTAGTGCTAGGGCCATTTGGATCGTGTGTGCTTGTAATTTTGTTTTGTTCAGGAGTTAAATGTGCTAGAGTTCTGAAAATCTACCTCTCTGTTGTTGGGCTGCGTTTTAATACTATGTTATTCCCTCTATTCTGTTCTTTGGGCTGACAAATCTTGTGCTCGTACATGATCATTAATCAATATATGGAATCATTAAGAGGGAGTTTTCCATTAGTGAACAATGACCATGACATTCAAGCGACACATCTAGATGTTCAATGAATGTGGAAACTGGGGTATCTGATGCTCCACATGAGCTTTACTCCAGAATATGTCGAGATAAGTACCGAGTTGTTGACTTAAATCCGACCTGTAGCCCTAGTTACTGGATCGGGATGGGATATCTCCTCCTAGAGATTAGTGATCAGCTACCTCGGATGTTCTCCGCATTTCATAGTGCATCATGGTGAACAAGACGATGCATTCCTGCATAGGGCTGAGTATTTAAATGGTCCTTTTGCCGTAGCAGCTTGAGAGCCAGTTCATCTACCTAACCACTACATATAGTTCATTCATCCCAAAAAGCGCAGAAGTACATAAGATGACCTCCCTCCGCTCAGCAGTATACATCGCACCACCAACGCCCTTCAAGAACCCCGGCAAAGGAAGCGGCGGTGGCCTCTGGTCACCCATCTCCTGCACTCTGATCTACTCAGCTACCGAGGCCGTGCTGGTCGACACACCTATCACCATCAAACAGACTCAGGACCTGATCGCTTGGATCGACCGGATCGCGCCCAAGCGGAAGCTCTCCTACATTTATATCACACACGGTCACGGAGATCACTTCTTTGGCCTTCCGTTGCTGGTACAGCGGTTCCCAGAGGCCAAACCTGTGGCTACGGCCGCGACGGTACAGCATATGAAGCAGCAGGTTGAAGAGAAGAACTATCAGGCCCAATGGGAATCGCGGTTCCCAGGAGAGATTGCAAGACCATTCGTGTTGGCGCAGCCGCTCCCAGCTAGCAATGAGTTCAAATTGCAGGATAAGTGGTCATGTCAGGTGATCGAGGTCGGTCATTCAGACACCTATGACTCGACCGCGCTGTGGGTTCCCGAGCTGCGACTGGCGGTCTGTGGGGATGTCGTGTATGGACAGGTCCACCAGATGCTTTTTGAGGCTAATACTGTCGCCAAACGGGAGGAATGGATCCGTGCAGTGGAAAAGATCGAAGCTCTGGATCCGTTGTATGTCGTTCCAGGTCATTGTCAAGAAGGAGAGGTCCTGGGGCGCTGGCATCTGGCGAACACAAAGCAGTATATCAATGATTTTGGGAGAGTTGTAGAAGGGAAACCCAAGTCTCCCAGGGATATCGTGGCCGTCATGACTGAGCTGTATCCCGATCGATTCAACACTGGTGCGCTTATAATGGGTGCCATGGGTTATTTTCAGGCATTGAAGGAATCTCGAATTTGAGATGAATGTTTGTTCATTGAGGTATGATCTCAAAGCTAGTTCGAGCGAATCTACTTGCGGTGGAACGCGTGTCTCCGCTATGAATCTAGGATAACTACCAAACGGCCTATCCTTGTTTCATACCCTAGCGGTAAATGGTGCGTGTACACCCATTCCAGAGTATATCCAACGGCGTAATCCGCAAGCTGCAGTGGACCCCCGGTATGATTTCACTGGGTTTGCCTTTTGGAGAATCCACTCGGCGTCTGTCACGACAATGGTCCTGCCTTCCTGATGTCGGCTACGTTGCAAACGGGGACGTTGTTGACTCACGATGAGATAGTACGATATTGTCGAGATGGGAGTCCGTGCGGTCTATGCAACGTTACTGATCGAGTTTCCATTCTTAGATGCACCAAAATCGTTGCGATCGCGCGTCGTTCTGGTATGCGTTGGCCTTGTAAAAATGTACAGCAGGCCACCAATCAAGAAGCCGACCGGTCAAACAGACAGTTTTAAGCGTACAAATCGGAAGTGGACGGCGTGATTATTGATCTTTTATCCACTTGAGCTTTCATGTCCATGCTGACAAGCGTAGGGCCCTGTCCACATCGTAGCGTTGGAATCCCGGTGTGCGTCCCAGACAAATGCCTCTACTTATCAACGCTGTTGTACTAGTTAGCACTTTGATTAATGATACAACGGAATAGGGGACCTTACCTTGCGTTAAGCGGGTCACATTAACGGCCATGGGTGCAGATGGACTCCGATCGGATACGGTAGGAGGAGTGGACAATAGATGGACTTTCTTCTCGCGGAGATACCCCGCTAGGTCCTGAATATCAAACCAATCCCCTTCGAGGTCCTTTCTGACATCAGGTGGAAACCTTGATAAAGGATCATGGATAGTAGCCCATTGCTGGTATCGGCGCAGGGGCTTTTCACCTTCTGGGGCTTTCCCTGTCGATCGAGGATAATGGGTGCCGGCACCACCAAGCTTGAAGAAAGGGACTGACCCGTAGCACTCCTCTAGCCGTTTCTGGCTCAATTTAGCATGTAACAAAGCCTCAAAAGCCGCAATGAGGTGTGGACGGTCCATCAAGGTGAGGAGAAATCGGAACGGTCGCTCTAGGCGAGTCATCGAAATCGACGGGTTAGACAGAACCAGATACCCTTGATACACGCAAGTCAGGTGTAGTTGTTCAATAAACACAGGAATATCCATAGCGGAGATGTCTAATGGTTCGGACGGAGGCGGGGAAATGCTTCCGGGTAGCTTATACGATTCTCTGTTCTCTGAACGTACGGTCGGAACGGATTGTGTGGGTGGACTCGTCGTCCGCTCTGCTAGTTCAGTTGGGATAGCTTCCAATCCCGGTCCAGAAGATGAGGATTGCGGGGACTCTTCACTTGGGGATGATGTATCGTGTATTTCGTGGTCACCGTCGTTGCTAGCCTCCTTAGCCAATGACAAGCATGTCTGCACTGTGTCGCGTAGATGGCTCGCAATGTCAGGATGCGATGTCAAAGCACCAGAGTGCACCAGATTATCACTAAACGAAACGACGGCGGAGCTCATCTGCTCTAGCGCCGATTCCAGGTGAGAAATACGGCCCTTGAGAGATGTGATGTTAGCTTCTTTGCGAGACCGATAAGCCCGTTGGGCCAAGCGGATTTGCATCCGCCGTCGCTAGTCAGTGAGAACTATTAGCTAAATACTCCACGATGAGTGGCTTGAGATCGACGCACTTCTTCAGGGTCCTCCCCGGTTCGACTGTCCAGCGTCTTCCGCGGGCGACCGCGTTTCTTCGATGTTGTCGTCCCGCTTGACTCATTCTGTTGGCGCTTAGCTGGCTTCTGTACGATCTGCGATTGCGTAGTATTCAATTGCGTTCGTCGGTCCAAGTCCATTATGCGTTCTCCTTCCGTGGTGGGCCCCTGGAGTAGGAAACCATTGGATACCGACGCTGGAGAGCTATAGCTCTCCGGTTGAAACTGTGGCTGAGGGTAGAATGGCTCGGGGATCGGGTATGAGGAGGCGGAGAGCAACGAAGTGAGCTGTGAGGTTGCGAAGGAGCTGTCCACGAGCGACGGCCGGAAGCGCGGCGATAACAGGACTTTCTGATAAATCTCATCCCACGGAAGTAGAGGCTCGTCGGGATCTCCAGGGAACTCCTCATATGTTTGAAGCTGCATTCCGCCGTTCATGATCCTCTTGAATGAAGGTGATGTCAATGTAGGTATTAAAGGGGGAGAGGAGACCGATCGATATGATCGGAGCAAATGAATTAACCCATCAATGATCGGATCAGTCGGTCAGGTCACTGCTTTTAGAATGGATTTTAGTGTTAGCGTCCGGGGTGTCGAAGGTCATTGCCACTGGTCCGTGATTGGTTGAAGGGGGAAATAGAGCCACTCCCAATCGTTTTAAGTTGCTTTTACCATGAGAATTCCTTCAACCTTAAAACAGTCGCTATTGATCGGAATGCGTTCATAATTGGCCTGCGGTGGGTTTTTGAACCCTGGCTAGACTCCCACCCGGTCTCCTGATTCGCCGATACAGTGGTTCGGTCACTACTTCGGCTCGGAGTGTTCACTAATCATAAATTGCCCTCCCTTTGGTTTATTCCATCAGCCCGATTACTGCCAAGACATCTGAGATTATTCCAGAAAGATCATCTTCAAGAAGCTTATGAATCGTTAACTTATGCGACATAGTTATCCAACGTACAGGTGTAAATGTCGTTAGTGAATCTTTATGTGTGAATAATTTTGATTTTCTTTTTTTCCTTCTTATAGGCAATCTACATCCTATTCTGCTGTACATCAATCATCCCTTTTCTCCGGCGAATGAACATGTACGTTGAGTTATGCTTTTTGAATTCCCTGTAGTCCCTAAACAAAATGATATGGCGTTGGAAGCATATTACCAATCAAAGAATGTGCTCGAATATATTAACATATGTCAGACCGTATTTGGGAAGTCTTACGCTTGCGCGTATTCCTTCAGATATGCCACAAGCTTTTCAGCGCCGGAAACGGGAACGGCGTTGTAGTTAGACGCCCGGATACCTGTCTTGATTAGTATCGAGATGCATTATCAGTAGGGCCATGGCGTGCTTACCTCCCACACTGCGGTGCCCCTTCAGGCCAGTAAGGCCGCGCTCAACGCTTCCTTTCAAAAAGGTCTTCTCGGCTTCGTCGACATTACCGCCCTGTCACCATCAGCGTCCATTTCAATCTAAGTCATTACAGGAGATTCGAAGGCATACCTTGATTACACGGAAGCAGACATTCATTCTGGAGCGCACGCTCTTGTCCGGCACAACCCTATACACGTCCGGATACGCGTCCACGGTCGCATAGATGAGATCGGCCTTCTTCTGCGCCTCAGCTTGCTGTCCGTCCACCTTGTCGGGGAAAGTAGCGATCAGCTTCTTAAGAACCTGGCCGGCCAAGTAGACACTAGACAGGGTTAGTCTTGCCCAAGGCTAACATTCAAATCGACGACCTACTCAAAGATGGGCAAGGTGTTGTATAGACTGTTGTTCTTTGCTGTTACGCCGTAGTCCAGGATTGTAGGTGTAACGGGCAATCCGAGCTTGCGAAGAATGGCAGGGGTGGATGAGATGAGCAGCTCCTTCCGGATAATCACGCCAGTGACACCGGCACAGCCCAGATTTTTTTGGCTAGTAATTTCAGTACGTATTCATGAGTCGGGTATAGGAGAAAACCTTACGCGCCGAAGAAGAGGATGGAGTAGTTCTGAGTCATGGTTAGCAATTGACCACTGATGCCACAGGTGACATTTCATACCTTAACAGGAATCCGCCTGGAGAGAATGTTCGACGAGAAGTCTCCCACCACGAACGGCTGATCCTCCGAGCCCGTCGGCTCAAGGATCTTTGGGAACTGGGGATATTCAACTCCGTCTACCGTTTCATTGTCACACATATAAACCATGGTGGGTTTGGGGCTCAGCTTCCACGTCGACTCATCGGCGATCTTTCCGAACTTGCCATCGTTGATTTTGCGGGCATCACTGGCGATGTTAACGTATTCGGGCCCCAGCAAACGAATTGCTTCCTGGCTAGCCTTCGACGACCATCTGTACCGTCAATTAGCACGATATCGCCTGTCTAAGGAATGCACTGGGCACCGACGATCCAGTAACCAAGTAATCCAATCGCAGATCCGACTCGACCTTCTTCCGGAGCTCCTTGACCAAGTCATCCTCGCTAATCTCGCCGAGGTCTTTCAGGATTTTTTGGCGCTGTTTCTCAACCCAGATCGAAACGACATTGTACACTGTCGCATCGAACTGGCCCGAGCCTCCACCTTGCATCATCAGAATCTCGTAGTTGTCGGGTACATCGAGGAAGCTAGCAAGGTTCGCCTTCATCGTATTCAGGATATTGTTTGCAATCTCGCTGCGGTGGCTGTGTTCTGCGATGCCCCTAGAAGAGTTAGGATGCTATACATTTCAATAGCGCGGTATAGGTCCGGAGCTCACAGGCCGGTCTGCTCATAGTTCTGCAGAGCTTCGGCAGCTTGGGCCAAGACATCCGTGGGTAGGGCCGCAGGGCCGGCGCCCATGTATGTGATATCTTCTCTCTTCATGTTGCAATGCTCAATTGCTTGAATGTGAATTGGACAAAGAAAACAGTAGAATTCAAGACCCCTCCGATCGCTCGGAGGAAAATCGGCCGGTGAGTCATCTTATCAGTCAGGTGACCGCCCCGCGGTCGGGTTTGTCTGATCGACGAGCAATTGACTAACTAACCAGTTAACTAGTTAGTTATCTAACGGGTGTTGATACGGACACCCCCAACTTTACTAGGGACACCCACAATTAATTATGTAATTAAAAATGTCATGTGATTGTATTTGACATACTGTAAGAATGGCATTGTTTATTATTATTTGATTTTCAACTGTTGTTATCTTAAAGTAATGGAACCCCCTCCTGAACAAGTTTTTGATTCCAGAGAGCTACTAATTACCTCTTTTCGTCAACACGCTCTTTCACAAGGCTACGCTATCACTATTATCCGATCAAACGCGAATCAAACCGTTTCCCTTGGCTGTGATCGTGGTGGCACCTATCATAATCGAGTTAATGCTCCAGAAGGAGCTAAACGTCGATTAACAAGCACAAGATGAATTGGTTGTCTATTTAGACTCTATGGAAGAAGGATTTCTGGTCATAACAATGACAAGTGGGCGTTAAAAGTCCAGAATCCAAGTCATAACCATCCAGCTGAGAATAATATGATAGGCCATGCAGCGGCTCGTCAGCTCACAGATAGACAGCTTCAAGAGATTCTTCGTCTATCTAAGATTGGATCAAGCCCACGCAATATCCTAGCTGGATTAAGCAAGCAACGAAGGAAAGATCAAGGAACCAAGAGTGGAGACCGGGAAGAGAGCCCACCTGATACGTGTAAAGAATCGGGGGAAGAGCTTTAGGGTGGTCTCGCGATATAGGTGTATCAACTACACACTAATCATTCAAATGATCAGAGGAGCTTATTGAACGACGATTGCATTCAACTATCGGATTGGCTTTTCCTCGTCCCTATTTGTAGTACACCGATATTCGGCAGGATTCCTGCTCGTAAACCATACAGGCGATCCATCACGTTGGGCGCGCCTCACATATATATTTGTGTCACCGGTGGCATGGCGGTTAGAGGCTCTGATGGCCTCCTAGACATGGAGACTCAGAAAGAAACCATCTCTTCCTTCTCAGTGGATGCCAAGTGGAACACAGCTCATGCTGGGTCTCATACAGAGTAACAAACACCCAAAGATCAATTGGGAAGCTGGTTCAAGGCCAGTATTCCCTTGTTCCAACAGACTCAAAGCTATTATGGCTGCATTCACTGAGACTATGGGTTACACCCCCATCTGAGTTAGTGAAACTGCTACAAGTGCGGCTGACCAGTACACTCTGTCATCAAGCTGGTTTGTTAACTTCGCCGAAGAAACAAAGGCTTCACTCCCATGCCAACTCCGTCCCTTATGTATCATATTAGGGTCATCTGGGGTAATGAGACTTCGTCCAAGATACCGGGTGAGGAAATCTTGAAACTTTGCGTTCAATTGATAGGATGTGGATTCGTCAGACGTCCAGACAGCACTGGCGACAGGGGGTTGAAGTTCTGCTTTTCCTCGAACCACCAATGGCCCCCTGTGTCAGCGGCGATGGGTTGTAGGTCGGGAATATCAGACATGAAGTTGCATAATACCTCGAATGAACTACATCTCTTGCAATGTGGTTTGCCTTGGTCGCACTAAGAGGCCAAGGAAATTCGTTCAAAAAGCCGACAGCCACCCACTTTGAGTTTTTGAGCTTGCAATTTCGGCAGCCAAATCTCGACCTCCGCAGAGTCCTACGCTCCCGAGCCTCCCTTGGATAAGTCGAGGCCATATTTGGTTAATTGTCTAATGCTTTGCGCAGCCTGCCTGAGAGGGATTTTCTCGAGCTCGAAATGGGATTTAATGCAAAAGGGATTTGTAAAGGATTAGGCCTATCAGAGGCTATTTACGGATTAGTCAGAGATTAGTCAGAATCTAGTCCCGGAAGCCGTGGATATAAAGAGGGGTTGTTAACTCTACGCTCCTATCTAGAAGAAGGAGACAAGATAGTTAAATACAGTCGTCGTTCAATTAGCTCCTCTGATCATTAGAATGATTAGTGTGTAGTTGATACACCTATATCGCAGCCCTTCTATACCGAGATCACCCTAGAGCTCTTTCCCCGATCCTTTACACATTGCTAGAGTACGTAATTTCTAGTAAAGTTGGGGGTGTGTCTGTAAGGATCATAGGTAAGTAAGATGGTTGTATTCGTAAGTAAGGAAGTTAGTTAGCTAGTTAGTTATATTTTACGCCGTGGCTCACCGCCGAAGGCGCGTGACCCACCATCCCCGATTGGGGCAAAAGGCGGCAGGGGGTAAGCCCTGGGTGTCTCTAACTAGCTGCTGGTTCTAATTCTACATACAAATAGGGGACTTTGGCGCGTTTACATAGCTGCCGTAGTCGAAAGGAAGAAGAGGGCCTGCGGTAGTAGGTAAAGAGATAATGCCAGCTGCATGGGTCCACCTACACTCCATGACCGATTCTGCCTCGTAAGGAAGGAAGGTCGGTAAGGCCTAGTAAATACATGTGGAGCGGGAACTCCTGATCATGTGACAGTGTCCCTATCAGCTCCCGTAATTAACTTATCCTCCGGCAAAAGGTTCCCCCGCCAAAACTATAGTTCCCCTCCAGGTAGTAAAAGGCGACCAGGTACATACAGATTTGAGACGCTATACAATATGACTGTGATCGCTGTAGCTGGAGGTACCGGTGGTATTGGTCGAACGGTTATCGAGGCACTGGTGCAGCAATCCAAACTTCAAGTAATCGTGTTCACTCGTGGCGTATGGATATTCCCAGAAGAACATATACCTTTAGAATAATATCCAAGAAGCTAATACCCTCCTTAGCAACCGAAGTCGGACCCTGTACTGGACAAAACAAGCCAGGTGCAGGTTATCTACGATGATATTACCTCTCTGACCCAAACGTTGGTACAATATGATGTGCATACAGTCATCTCTGCAATTGGAATACTCTCCGATGAAACTGCTGAATCTCAGCTTAACCTGATCGAAGCCGCGGACCGATCGCCGGCCACTAAGCGATTCATGCCCAGCGAATATTCTTTCATCCAGACCAAGAAGTATGTTCCTTTCTAAGGAGTTAACTCTACTCGCATACCAACACAAGCTAACTACCGCAGTCTCCTACCCATTGATCCCAGTATCAAATACTGGCTGGAGGCGGCGGAACTACTCGCAAAGACCAAGCTCCAGTACACCCGGGTTATACCCGGATTCTTCATGGACTACTGGGGGATGCCTGTCGTACGCACTAACCTCCAGCCCTTCACATTCGGCATAGACATTGCCAGCTGTCAGGCCGCCATTCCCGGCGATGGAAACGACGTCTTATGCATGACTTATACGTACGACATGGCTGCTTATATAGTGAGGTTATTAGATGAGGAGAAGTGGCCTGAATTTAGTATTATGGTCGGTGATCAGATTACATATAACCAGCTTCTTCAGCTGGCTGAGCAAATTCGAGGTACATCCAATAGTCTTCCGCCGATAACTCATCAACCTAACTAGTGTTAGGCAGAAAGTTCCAGGTCGTCTATGACAGCGCCGAGAAAATCAAGGAAGGCAATGTCACCGTTCCTCCAATGCCTGCTGAAACAGGATACACCATTGAAGAGTTTAAGGAGACCACTGCATTAGTGAGTCGGTTGACTATTGCTGGAGTCTTCAATTTACCTGCTGAGGATCGTCTGAACGCGAGGTTTCCGGAAATTGAAACAACGAAGATAAAGGATTTTCTCCACAATGCGTGGAAGGACTTTTCGTGATCATGTACATTACGCTATCCTTGATATTCCCAAAAAGGAGGATGCTCAAAAACCGAAAGCAAAACACCCTCCATGCGATCGATGTATATTAGGTCCCCACATGTATCGTTCTTTGGAATAAATACCTTCCTCTTTACTCTATATAATCACCTATTCCCCACCTCTATTGAACACTAGTACTCATCGCTTTGATTGGTGTAGTCACAATCATCCCCACAATCTGCAGTTCTAACGATTAGCCACTTAAACCATCCTTCCATATGCACTCCCGGTAGGGGAAAGCCCTACAGCCACCATGCCACAGCCCCAAGCCACCACAATAATAATATGGATAAGAGCGCTTAAGTTCTTCGTCCAATTCCCAAATCCCAGACGTATAGCTCTCTATGGTAACCTCTTTCTCGCGATGTCGATCATCCTTTTCCCATTGTCGGCGATGGGACATCCACATGGAGATGCGGCTGTTCGGTCTGGTAAAATATTCTTCTAGCGGGGGCATTGCTCTGTCTTCTGGGAGAGAAAGTCAATTAGGGGCTTTTTCTAAGTTGAACTTGAAAGAAGAGAAGCCGCGGGCAAGTGGTTTATATAACTCTCCATCCGGCACGCAACAAGCGTCAGCGAAAAGCCTAAAACCTGAGTAAGTCCAAGTCACTGGTCTATGGACTTGTTACAAGGAGCCCTAAAACGTGCCAACTCAAAATCCTTCCATGGATAGTTACACTCAATACTCACCTATTACTCTACTACTGCCCAATATAGCAGTACTCAGTTAACCAGAAAAAAGAAAATATGCTTTTACTATAGTTGTTTAGTTTTAATACTACATCAAAGTCATCAACAACGTCAAGATCCCTAACCCCCCACCACAAGTGTCAGTACTTCATCTGAGCCATACAATTTCAACTGTAGTGAATGATCCCAAACATAGCACTACACTAACCGTCTTCCAAATATCCCAGGTAGTCGATATTTGTGTCGTCGAGATCGGCTAGAGCGCATGTCAGGTGATCTATGGGTATAGTAGGTATAGATATAGACGACGTACTTCTTTCTTCAAGACCTTCCTCTGGGGCTGATTGCATGTTAGGGTCATTGCTGCTGAGGGTCGCGGAGTTGGATAGATCCGCAGCTGCGGTCTGGGTGGAATCCTCTGGTTCGAAGGTTTCTTGGGTGCTCGGTATAGACAACGTAGATTTCATCGAGGGTTGCATGGAGGACATTGTGAATTGGTGCTCTCATAATATGGCTCCGAGGGTGTTACTTCAGATTTAAGCGAATCAATACCCCTTTGCTGTCGATCTGGAGTAGGTTTATATATTACTTGAGGCTCAGTGGTGACATCAAGTATCTACCGGCGGTGCAGGCATTAAACCGATAGAATCGAATTGGGAAACACCTGACCTTTAATAGATAGCTTATTATTCCCTTCCGCATGTGTAATTATGAAACAGAGAAAGCAAAGCCCCTTGGTACATTGCATGTGGAACAGGGTTAGTTCTGGTCTTATTATAGAATTTGTATGGTACACACTTGGGTTTTACCGCGGAAGAAACAAGATTCAAGAAAACCTTCAGCTTATATTAACCTCTCGCTATCAATGTTGCGTCAATTCCATATCACATTCTCGCCATCTAACATGCGGTCATTGTGAAGATTCTAGACATTATCAATGAAACCAGTCATATGCAAATACAAGCACCGACACCCTCTTCAGTCCCCTGTTCCAACTTCGTAATGCTGCAACATTTCCTGCTTCACACAACTTTGTCTCCATTCTTCTCGACCTCATCGATCAATTGCTCTGGTGACCGAAAGACCAGCCCAGGGAAGAACTTCCGCCGATGAGCCTCCACCTTAACCGGATCAAATGACCCAGCCCCCAAAGGCGTAAAAAGCATGTAATGCGAAACAAGCACCTCCATCTCATCCGTTGACGTCTGAATTGTATCTAAGATCTTCCCCAACCCAACATGCTGAACATCACGCATATCCGGATACCGCCGCTGGACCAAGCTCGCTAGCTCATTCCAGCAAGTCTTAGTCCCAGAAACATACACATACGGCTCCCAAGAAGGTACCTTAGCAAGAAGCGCCAGCGCCGCAGCAAGGTCCCTCGCCGCCGTAACCTCAACGGGATCTCTGCCCGTCCCCGGGATAATAATCCGTTTGTTTCCGAGGTCGATAGGGAATGCCTCGCCGATATCCGTGAGGTACCGATTCCGCTGCGGGACGATATAGTCCGCCAGCCAGCCGTTGCTGATCAGCGTCCATTCCAAGTCTGTTTGTTCGCGGAGGACCTTCCTTATGGGTTCTCGGGTCTGCCAATAGAATGAGGGCAGGTCGGGGTAATCTTCTACATTACCGCCGTACTCGGATGGAATGAAGCGCTTGCATTTGGGGCTAAGCTGGCATGCTTTGATCAAGTTGAGGTGGACGTCGATGAACTCCGCCGTGTATGATAGTATCACGGAGATGAGCATTTCACAGTCCTCGATTGCGGCAGAAAGCGAGGGGACCGAGTAGTCAGTGACTATTTGGGTGATGTTGGCGCGGTTCTGGAAGTACTCCTTCTCGCTTCGGGTCAGGATGACTACCTCGTGGCCGTGCTTCGGGAATTCATCACAAATGTATCTGGCGATTGCGCCAGCTCCGGCTACACCGATACGCATGGTGTGATAGAATTTCTGGGGATTGCTTCGTTGGTGTGGTGCTAGGTGGAATGATGGTTTGACGAGAAGTAATGAGGTATGTATGTCGGTCGGTATCACGACTTATATACATCTCCTCGCTTCACTTGCTTTGACCAGATAGCGAAAGAGTCTTGGCAAATTCATTCTAGCTGACAAATTCTATCGGTTGCATCCTTTTCATGTTTATTCTACATTAATAATAATTAGTAACTAGCTATTCACAGTGCTATACGAGACCGGGCGCCGCGGGTTCCCGGAAAGCCAGAGAGGGCTTCTCGTATTTTATGTATCCTCAGCGATCGACGGTACGAAACCCACTTAAGACTGACAGCTCCCATTAATCCTAGGTTACATATCTTTTCCGTCTACCGTGCATTGTATAGGAAGTTTGAAGAGACAGGCCTGCATTTTGGACTTTTGTCCAAGGGTATCAATGGAGCAGCGCGGGCAATGCAAGACACTTGGTGTGAGAATTATCTTAGCTGGAACTCACGGTTAACTATTAGAGTATAGCACTATAAACTATGAGAGTGATAGAAGTGGGGGACTGTTGTAGATATTAGAGTATTATAGAAGCTGTAATATTATCGATCTGAAGGTGTTATCTTTGGAAGTTTGGCAATCGGTAGTCGATATGAATATTCAACGTACCGTTGGATCGAAGCCTCTCTCCATAAAGTGAGCGACGATATCCTGACAGCAAGCGGCCATGATGAACCATGGTTGTTCCGGCTAGACTTCGTCCCCATATTCGAAATGTAAGTTGTCATACCACCCGAGCCATGAATGAGCTAAGTCCGAGAGATTGCCGCTCCAATAGGTAAAAGAGTGCAGAAGTAATTACAACCGAAATGATACAGAATTCAATCGAAACAATTCATTGGCAGGTGGTTGGCTCCCTTGATCATGAGACGGTTAGTTCTTCCGAATATGCTGAGTCTTGCCACGGAGAGTAGGATAGAGGAACGTAATATAAGAGCGTATAGTCCCTCGACAGGGCATTGGGCATTCTTTCCAAAGTATAGCTTAATTGGTACTCAATATGCCCCACGTATATTCACACGACGATAACCGGATCGCATCCTCTATTGAAAAGAGGATACATGCCATACGCAGTTATAGAGAGTAAGCAGCCTTGATCTATGGCTTAGGAGAGAATAGTTTTGGCTAACGTAGTGGACATAACCAGTGCGCTACGAAGTCGTCGTTCGTCGCAACAATCCCAAGAAATACTTGACAATGGATTGCGTGAATCTCTAGTCCAAGAAGACTTACACGACCAACAACCGACACATATAGTAGCCGGGTTCAAGGCGTGAGTCTCCGCCATTTCTGAGATCTTGGAATTGCAGTATACTAAATGGTCCAGTGTACACCCGGAACCTGAACCGACTGATCAAATGAAAAAGACTGCGGGAAGTTTCAATGATGTTGAAAAGCCCGAGGAGTGATACTGCTTCAGATACTGCTACGTGTGCTATGGTAGCAGGGTAGCATCTGTTGGGAGATGGTGATCGCACATGACATACCGCAGGGGAGGATCCGAGAACATTGACTCCAGAAGGGGAGCCAATGAAAACCAAGTTTCATACTTTCTGTGGAATATCTCATAGTGATGCTAAGGCGAAGTTTATTATATACCTAATCTGGATGCGGGGAAGCCAAGCTTTGACCTCGTATTCTTTAAGTTACCCTGAACTAAGTATTGTTACATAATACAGTCAAATCCCTTTGACCAGTCAGATTGTTGAGAACCAGAGGTGTCCGGCCGGGTTATGGAGGATAGTCTTACAATCGTGCGTCGTGGAACATCTCAGTTCAGATTAATTGTGAAAGCATGTTGTAACACTCGTGAAACAATGCTATCACAAAGATTTGAGAAACCTACTGCAGAAAATGTGTTTTTGGGTATACTTCCAAGGGGAAAGTGATTCACGATCCATTGTAAGTACTCTACGGAGTATTTACGGAGTATTTACGGAGTACGTTGGGGTTTTTGACAATGAGCCCTAAAATGTCAGTGCTTTCGGGGTAGGACGAGGCCACATTATCCGACCTGGAAGAGTACCAAGCATCTCAAGTTGTCCCTGTACGACTGTGAACATGGTGGAATTGAATGAATCATGATTTTATTGGTATTATCCTTTCGGTGGTTAGAACAGAGCCGGTTGAACCATGTCAATGTGGCGTAGACGCTTGGACCTACTACGCTACGCCTATAATGCACGAATCAAGGGATGGCACCTGTCAGTGATCTCCGAAAGTTGATACAGACAAGTACTGTTCTGTCCCTAGGTAGGTATTGATAGATACTCGATGGATTTGGGAAGAGTACGGAATCTGATAACCCGTCCCTCTACCAAAAATCACGCAACTCGATTCCTAGTAGGGCTAAAGTCATTAAATTAAAGTCGGCCATATCGAGTCGTTACGTCATTGATTCTTCTCTACTTTGCCCTAATTCATCTTAGCCTCCGCCGTCTCCTAGTTGCTTTAAAATAATCAGATATAATCGTAAGATCTTATTTGATAGTCATCGGGGCTTAACTCGGAAGGGCAGCTCAAAGGACAAACGGTTGGACAGGATGTATCGGACCTTTTACTCGATCACTTTCTAGAAATCTTGATTTGGGGTGAACGGCAACCGCATAACAGATTGCTAGAACATAGGTACAGAATAGAAACACATGTAGGCGTAATGTTGATCACTGCCCTTCTGGAAAAAAAAAATTGAACGATAGATTGATTGTTTGGCCAAGTAATAATAACCATGCGTTGGCAACCTAACCACCAAATGGATGATCACCAGATCCAGAACCACCCCCCTTCCCCGTCTGACTTGTTCATTCCTGCCAAGTCCATTCAGCTTCTCCCTTCCCTTAAACAAGGCCCCTCTTTGTTTATCCTTCGTCTTTTCCCTGTGATCTCTCCCCCAGCTTTCTGTCAATGTGCCGAACCCTCCTCCAGCGGTGACATCCTTTAATTTCACATAGTGTATATTTGGGTTACGCCTCTCTTATACCTCAACTTCATTATCCCACTTCCGATAGTTTAGCAGTTCAGTACACGCGACCAGGCGTCGCATAGATTTCTCTGCTCGGAAAAAAAGATAAAAGGCCGGCGTGTAACCCTGGCGCGATCCTTTTTCCCGGCTCGAGTTGGATTGCCTGCTAATAGCAACGCCATAGACCGTACCTCCATCCTATTCTTATTTCCTCCCCCGAAAACAGCCCGAATGAAAACGAGCATCATGGCAAACAGGATGGAGAGCCCCACCACTTGTACCTTCCTCCGAAGCAATAACTGCAGCAAACAATGTCTTATGTGGCGCTTTTCGCAATGGCTATGGTCATCATGGTTTATCGGTTCCACTGAAGAGCGTCCCGCAGTGGCGGAGCTGCCGAGCTGTCAAAAAAATACGAGTTCCTCTTGGCCGTCGGAGGGAAATCCGGATGTCGGACAACGCGAACAGCCGACGGAGGATCTAGAGCGTTCAACTTATCCATGTAAAGCGTGCCAAGCGTGGGGTGTTGCCTGCGATCTGCAAAAACCGCGATGCGCGCATTGTCTGGACGAGCAACTCTTATGCTTCTATGTGGCGCCCTTGCCTCCTCTGCGGGCAACTAGACGATCGAAGAAATCGCGCCCTACACTTTCCCAACCATTATTGCCTCCGCGGGAGATTGATACTAGCGGATGATCGTTGGGAAGCTTGAATTTGAAATAAATACCCAGTTCTGTATCGGCGGTGATAAAATAGGCGTCGCTCTTTTTGCACAGGTTAAATGAAAGTTATGATCTCTCCGTTTATATACCCCACAGAGGAGGATTTCGAAATGCTCGGCAGGTCGTGTTTACAATAAATATAAAACTTTCAATTAATTCTGGATTCCCAACATTGCTACCGATAAGCTTCTATGCTAGTGGAGGGTTGACTTGCTTGCGCTCCATGATAGACACGCTAGGTTGGAGACTACGAGGGATGAAGAAAACCATGATAGCCACCAACGCCTACATATAGGATCGAGGTTGCGGGTATTTTAATTCGCTTGTTGGGACAGCCTCGGTTGACGGTGGGCAGAGCTCCGTAGAGATGAAGTCTCAGTTGTCGGAGCACTGTGAGCCGGTCCCTCCATTTCTCCAGGATCGCCAGACAAACTTCAAAGTTGGGGCATTTCAATTTAAGCTCGAAAGATCTCGTTTGTCTAGCCGTTGCACCATATCAACCTCTCATGGCTGCTTAGAAAAGCCTCGTTAACAGTGAGTACGAGTACCCGTCCAGCTACCCGCTTGAACAATATACACTCCGAAGCTTCGATTTAACTCCCGTATAATGTACCATGTACAGATGGAAGAAGAGTACACCCGTATTGCAGACACCATTCGCCACCGGGCCAGGGCCCATGATAAGAAGCGGTACCTGGTCGCTATCGCAGGGGTCCCCGGTTCTGGCAAAACAACAACAGCAACTGCGATCGCACAGCGTCTAACCTCGGGTTCCTCCCCGATTCAGACGGCCCTGATATCCATGGACGGCTTCCACTTGTCGCGGGCGGCATTGGACCAGCTGCCAAATCGAGAGGAAGCATACGTCCGGCGTGGAGCGCCGTGGACTTTCGATGCCGCCCGGTTTATCGCATTCGTCCATCACTTACGACAGTGGGCAGATTCATCCTCAAATGAAACCATCTACGCGCCCATATTTCATCACGAAACGAAAGACCCGGTTGATAATGGCATCACGATCGATAGCGACGCCTCAATCATTCTAATCGAAGGCAACTACCTCCTTCTGGATGAACCTGAGTGGCGCGACGTTGCGCAGCTAGTCGACTACCGTGTCTTCGTTGAAACGGACCTACAAGAAGCTCGAGAGCGCGTGGCGAAACGGCATGTCCAGGCGGGGATCGAGAAAACGATAGAAGATGGATATCGCCGGGTGGACAGCAATGATTATTTGAACGCGCTTACAATCCAAGGCAAGCTGATCAAGCCTGATATAGTGGTTCGCAGTATTACCGAGGTATCATAACTTGTTTTTATCGACCTCCCTATTTACACCACGAATGTATCTAACGACTAATGCCTGCATTGCGTCGTACTTACTCCTTGATCTTCTGCTTATGAAACACATCTGGACCCATTTAGAATTCCATCTCATCCCAACAAAAGTTTCGTAGGAAAGACTCACCGGGGACCTCTGGCATCCAGCTAGCCCTGGAGCTGCAGAAGAACTCCCCCTTAGGCGGCAATACCTCCGGGTCATCTAAGGAGCCAACACACAGATACCGGAATTGATCTTTGACCGCATCCTAGGAAACTTCAGCATCAAGACCCTCCATCGCATAATCCAAACAGCTATTGTGTAGAATACCATACCCCATACTCGCAGATAAAGCTTCCGCAGTTCGAACAAAACTCCCGATGGACCAGCGACCCAGACCCATTGTCGGCGACATGTTCCTTCGGCGCGCCTTTAGTCAGTCGGAGGGCACCTTTGGGGATTTTCGCGGTTAAGCCGTAGTTGGTTCCGAATGCTTTCTATTATCACTTCATCAGCTCAGGCATTCATGATGGGGATCGTTGAATATGCGTACTTTACAGCTCCTGCAGTGGCAGAGGGAGGTCCGCGCATCATCGGGTGAGGAGAGGGAGAGCTCGTACTCGATGTCATGGCAGAAACAGGATCCGAGGTAGGTCGGCATGGTTCTAATGGGCGATTGGAAGAAGTTCAAGGAGCGATAGAGGCTTGGTTTGGTCAATTGATGCAAAGATGGATTCAGTCGAGGGCGGTATCTTGAGTTGTATATGGTTCGCTTGACGGCTGACGTCATTGTTAGTTCTGTGGCTAATTTCTGATTCGTAGCGATATAGTTGGATGGGAGCATAGGAGTCATCCTCATTATTGAATGGAGCTTCCTGCAGGATGATTTGACATCTTCCTCTTAGGGTTACTGACAGGTAGTGATGTGATGATGTTGTCATGTGCCCCGACCAACCCCGTCGCATTGTTTATACTGCTTATCATAACTTATCAGACTACACCCTCCATCAACCATTTTTCCCCTGTATTCGTGCACCATTCTAGATTTCCCTCATGTCTCTATAACTATTCAATAGACACCATGTTATCACCGACTGATTCAGTGGGATGCAACCTATAACCTCTAACTCCTACACTAATCAATAGTCTATTGCGGGGTAGAATCCACATCGATCTCGACCTTGATCAACATGGCAACGCAAGAACAAGACAGTCAAGGAACGCAACAGCTTGATCATCAATATCAGGGTGTGACAAAGAGAGCCGTCGTCTCATCCTTTATCTTTCGCTTTCCCCCGGGTCAGCCTACCAAACCGGCTGTAGCGTTGTTCAAGCGGAGTGAGAAAGTAAGAACGTACCGGTGAGCTGCTAACATCCAGATCTCCTACTCCCGGTATACACCATAGTAACAAGACTCTCTTCAGTCATCACCTCGCGCCCATCTCAGGCAACATCGACCCCACAGACCCCAACCCCCTAGCAGCAGCATGGCGCGAACTACGCGAAGAGACGACGCTCACCCCCTCTGATCTCAGTTTCTGGCGCACAGGCAAGCCATTCACCTTCAGTGATCCGTCCATCGATCGAGAATGGACTGTCCATCCGTTCGCATTCCGTTTCAAGGACCCCACAGAAGGAGGCCAAGGCGAGGAAGCCATCCACACTGACTGGGAACATGAGAGGTGGCAGTGGTACGACCCACGGAGCGTACTCGAAGACGAAAGTCTGACCACCGTCCCACGTCTACAAGACAGTCTGAGACGAGTATGGTTCGAAGGCGCAACCAACGAGCGGGCAGGAAAGGCTCTAGCGGCTGGCTTGGAACGGCTGCAAGCGGACCATGAAACCGGTGCGCATGAGCTAACAGCCATAGCGTTGGTGGTGTTCCGCGACTTTGTCGTGCACATGCAACACGATCTCAGTGAGAGGTGGTGGGACACTGTCCGAATGGCGGCATGGCATCTGATTAAGAACGGGCGGGAAAGTATGGGCGCGGCGACACAGAACGCTCTCTTGTCAGTGCTAGCGGAGATGGAAGAGATTCTGGAACAGAAGACTGGTCCTGAGCAGAAGTGGGATCGGATCCTTGCTTTGATTGACTTTCATCTGAAGAGTCGGAAGAACAATGGGGAGCAGGTGGAAGATTCTTTTGTGTCCTACCTCCGGTCCAACTTTATGTCGGGTGGTATCCAGAAGGATAAGATTACGATTCTCACTATATCCTCCAGCTCCACAATCCGGGACAGTATCCTGGATGCGTATGATTCGCTAGGAATCCGAACGCTCGAATTGCGGATCCTTGAGTCGAGGCCGCTTTTCGAGGGCGTCAACATCGCTGCATCGATCTTGTCCACATTCAAGTCTCGTTCGGATTCTCACGACAAGCATCTTTATGTCAGGATTTACACCGACGCATCCGCTGCTCTAGCCGCTAAAGATGCCGACATTGTACTACTCGGTGCAGACCATATTTCCGCCACAAAAGGGGTCAGCAACAAAACGGGATCTTTGCCTTTAGTTCTCAGCGCGAAGCACGTCACCCCTAGCGCTAAAGTGGTCGTGCTCAGTGCGCTAGAGAAGGTCAACGGGTCTGCTGGCGTGATCGACGACGAACTAGTTGAAAGTAATGATCCCTTCGAAGTGTTGAGTGCATGGCGCCGCGACGGTGTGAAGGGGGTGCGCGTGTTAGAAGACGGTATCAAAGGGTCGCAGTGGGAGAATCAGAACCACTCTGTCACAGTGGAGAATATCTACTTTGAATGGGTTCCGTTGGACATGGTGGATGCGTTCATCTGTGAAGAGGGAGTCCTCGAGAAAGACGGGATTCAGGAGAAGTCTGGCGAGCTGGGAGAAAGGGTTAATCGATTCTTTGGGAGTTTGTAGGCCTGCTCCAGCGTAGCATAGCCATTACGTAGGAACCAGTGCGACAGAGAGCTTTTTTGGCTCGTCCTGAATCCAACCAGACAGACTTCGATAAACCCCGGAGTACTGTATAAGATCGAACTACTAGCCCTAAAAGCCGATCAAATCTGCTCCGAATAGACAATAAACAAGCACATATTAGTTTGATCTCATATTACACTGTCCCAGTCACATGAGCCACAACTTAACTCATTTACGCTGCACCCCACAAACACCACTTTCTACCTCCATCGACGACAACCCATCATCCACCATGCCTCCCCACACAACCACCGCAACAGCACAACAACCCAGCCCTCTCTCCCCAGGAACCCACACCTTTCCCACCACATCCACAACAACAACAATAACCTACACAGTCCAACCCGCCAAATCTCCCATACCATCCTCAACCCTAATAGTAATCCACCCCCCATCCTGGGGCATCGGACCTCAATACCTCATGACCGGCCTATCCCCCTTATCAACCCACCACACCCTCCTCACCATACACCCTTCACCCACAGCAACTGCAACAGGGAGGACCCCCCAAACTTGCCCCCTCGAATGCCTCCGCCACCACCTCAACCTCCCCTCGTTCCCAGTCCTCCTCGCCCACAGCAACGGCAGCGCCCAAACCCTCCTCTACGCCCAAATCTACCCCCAAAAGGTCCAAAAGCTAATCCTCCTAAACCACCAACTCCCCGGCTACCAAGACCGAGCGGATCTATCCGACCTCAGATACACCTCTGACCCACGGTATGCCTCCACAATCGAGAAACTAGCCTCTGGCACGTTAAAACCGGATACGGATGAAGGGTTCACGGAGTGGGTGGATACCATGTGGCCTTTGTATTTCTTTGATCCTGGGCGGTGGGTGGAGGTTTTGAGGGGGGATATTGGGGCTCGAATTATGAGGGTTCGGGAGCATGAGGCAGTTTATGGGAAGGGTGGTTGGTTGGAGAGGGTTGGGGATGGGGTGCTGGAGAGATTGGGAGATGTGAGTGCTGAGACGTTGATTATTTCTGGGAGGGGTGATTTGATTTGTGGGGTGGGGATTGGGGAGAGGACGAGGATTGGGATTCCCGGGGCGAGGTTGTTGGTTTATGAGGAGTGTGGGCATTTTCCGTGGATTGAACAGAGGGAGAGAACGTTTAAGGATATTGGGGAGTTTGTATGTGGTGGTAATATAGCGTCTACGTGAATTAGTTCTTTGCTACCACGCTGTGTATGAGCTGGGATAAAGGGATGGGTAAATCATTGAGATTAGAACTACTATAGTCTGTACATGGAACAGTATCCCTGAAAACAAAAATAAAGAAAGAAAAAACAGTGGTGTATCTCCAACGATGAACTCCAAACACCGGCTTCAAAGGCAAGGGATGTCTAACGCCAATCACCAAGGTATCATCATCAAGAATCACGAACGCGCGCCTGTCGCTTGGCCGTCCCAATATGTGTGTTGTGCACCTTCGTGGCAAATTTGAGACTGGTCAGCGTCTCGGATAGATGCCCCTGCAGAGGGCTGACCATGACAAACATGAGCGTCTTCGAGTTTCCTCCCAGGGAGAATTGGAGGAGGTAGGTAAGCTGTACCTCATTAGTCTGCGAATCTCAAGCAAAAGAGTAATGGAAAACATACCTTGCTGTTGCGATACGGGATATGGCCGCCGTCCTTGCCTTGTCCCAGAGCGGCAATCACATCGCCCAAACAGCTCAGACTGCGGTTGATATTCTGCGTTTCCCGCAGCCTCTCTCCCGTCGCACCGCTGTGGCTCAGCCGCTCACTGCCGGCCAAATCCACCAGGTTGAGCGTGCCCTCGCTGCGCTCGCCCGTGATGTCGTTCTCGCCGATCAGCTTCAGGATGAAGACAGAATGGGACCGTGACGATCTCTCGTTCGCCTTGGTGGCAGCCACAGACCGATTAGCCGCAGCGCGCTTCAAAATGGTCTCGACCATCTCGGGAGATTCCAAGCGGACAGTGGTGACATCAGTAATGATTGTCTTGCCTCGTTGCATGTCGTGCCGGATCTCGTGCTTCTTCTTGTCCAATTCTTCCGCCTTGCCAAGGAGATCATTCAGGTTCTCATTATACACTTCGATGAAATTGCCCTCCATGGTGTATCTCCATCCTTTTTCCTCGAGGCCTTTGGCGGTCTCGTAAATTTGGTGCACGGCCCGTGGAATCATGCCGTCCAGCGAAGACATAGTATGAGTCTTACCGCTACCCGTCTGACCATAGCAGAAGATGCAAACATTATAGCCATCCAGAGCGCTTTGCACCAGCTGGCTGATCTCATCAAATACCTCCGCGTTCTGTGTGGATGGTCCAAAGACCCGGTCAAACGCAAAGTTATTGTTCTTCCTTGTAACCATTCCCAAGCTGCTCTTTTCTTCGGGTCCCATGACGTTGATCTCCTTACACTCCTCAGATTCATCAGGATACTGGATCTGGGCCACATCCGCCGCAGGTTCCGTCGCTAGAGATGGCCGGACACGGCAAAAGACCCGGATATTGCCCTTGAGCTCCTGCACCTGGTTGTGGAGTTTCCTTCGGAGAGTCTCCTCCTTCCGCAACTTATCCTTGGTAGCAGTGGTCTCGGCCAGAGCATCCATCATCTGCTGATTCAACCGCTCAAACGCTTGAGATTGCTCCTCTCGGCCGGACTCCAAGAACTCAATTCTTGCCTTGAGAGCACGGACCGAAGACTCCAAAGTTACACTGTTGCCGCTGGCTGTGTCCAGGTTCTGCCGGAGATCCTGGTTGCTCTTTCGTTCCCGGTCAACCTCTTTTCGCAGGACCTGCAAATCTTTCTGGAGCAAAGCGATCTCTCTGTCTTTTCTGTCCGACTCTATCTGCGCTCGTTGAGTGTCTATGGCTGTCTGTGATGTAAGCTGATTGATCTCTCGTAGTCGTGCGGCCCTCTCATCATCCATCTCACGCTCGAACCGTCGTTGCAATTCGCGGATTTCGTCTTCGTGCTGCGCAATTAGCGTATCCAATTCTTTTCTGCTGTCGTGTCTAGCTGCCTCTACTTCGACACGTTGGCGGGAGTTCAATTTATCCACTGCGAGCTCATGTTCTCTCTGGGCGTCTCTTAAAGCGCCTTCAGCTGTGCCTAGGCGGGCCTTCATTGACTCAAGTTCGACGCGCAAGGCTAGGTTTGTTTCTGTGAGACCCTTTCGTGAATCCTCTAGCTCGTTCACTGAAGATCGACATTTGTGAGCACCTCCCCGTTCTTTTCGTAAAGTAAGGACAATTACCTCTTGATTTATACAGCTCAACGGTTTCCTTCAGGCCGAAACTTTCTTGGCCGGCCTGGCTGACTCGCGAGACGAAAGCGTTGAAGAACTCTTCCATCGTCTTCTCGCGCGATTCCTGGTCCCATTCGGCACCTGTAGAGCAGTTAAAAGACGTGATCGTGGAATCCTTTGTGAGAAACTGCGGTAAAGGGGGTCCTGCCTTCGAAGAGGCATGCTTGGATGATGATGGGGCTTGTGTGATGGGGATCTAGTCGGGGGTGGGTGTAGTGGGGATTTTGGAGCTCAGGGGTAAGGATGGCCCATGCAAAGGAAAAGCCTTTAGGTCCAAGGTCCCTGTTGGGGTATGGCCAATAGTCAACTGATCCAAAGCATCGGCTAATGATATCTCAGGGCTTTCAGGTTTCAGAAACCCTTCGCAAAAAGAGAAGAACCCAAGTGGGCATCTGAAAAATGCCGTAGGTCACGTTCATGTGTCCTGGCTGATAACGACGGGGCAAAAGGATGTGAATAAACAGGGATTCAGACTGAGATGGTCGCCTACCCTTTCTCTTTCCCAGGACACTCGAATCTTCCTCATGATGGGTATCCAATGATGTCGCTGGTCGGGCAATTGTATGGCCATTTGGCCTTCGGGCGCCAGCAAGCGAGGTTTGAGGCCGTGACAAGGCTGAATGCGGTCGCGCATTGGCCCCGATGGTGGAGGGTCCTTTAGTTGTCCGAGTCGTAGTGGAAGCTGATCTGGTTAAATTCGCACGGCTATGAGGTTTTCCAGATGTGTTGGTGATCGTTGTTCCAGTTCTGCTGGTCTCGGCGCCATGTGTAGTGCTCCTAGGACGAGTCGGTTCTGTTCCAGTTAGCGCGGAAGTCCTGTTTACCCTGCTTCTAGTATCACCTACGCGCAAAACTCGTTGTCTTGCTCGCAATTGAGCCGGGTGGCAGAATGCCTGACCGGGAATTTGTATGAGCTGAGCTCATTTCTTTAAGCCCAGCGGCGGGAATGCGCGTTCGGGCTGGGGCTCTCGATTGCGTCTAGGAGCGCGTCAGTCAGAGCAGATGCTGAGTAGTTTCTCCCATCCCCGGGACACTTACCAAATTCTCATTATCCATCATGTACGAAAAACAAACAAGCGCTGGTACTGGTAAGAATATACTCAGATAGAGCGGAGAGATGAAGGCCGAAGCTTTTGAAGCCACCGTCTAGGATGGAAAGAAGAAAACAATGCAACCTATAAAAACAGACGAAATACAGAGGCGGGGAAAAGCTAATCACAATAAACCGTCGACTACTTGCAGTCAAGAGGGGTCCCGCATGATAAGTGTTCCTGTGTTTTCAGTGGCCGGAGAAGAAGTCGAGCTAGTTTGGAAGTTTCGCTGTGGTTTGCGACTCCATTAGTCGTTTCCGGAGTAACAAAAGCCGGTAAATAAACGGAACTCATTACTTAGGGGGAACCCAGGGTGATGACTCAGCCCCTTGTTTGGCGGGGGATACGCTAGCCCCAGCGGGGCTAAGTGTGTTGTTATCCGACCTGTTCGTATTCGTATAGGTACATACAGGAAAAAGACAGAAGAGATACCATGGTACTGTATACAGTACCATAGTCACGAGATCTCCAGTTTGAGACCAAGTTCAACTTTTGCACCGGCAGCACTTTCAAGATAATACACTCGACTCAACAACTACATCTCGCAATTGTCTTGGTCTGCCGTGCTGATCACAGCGTGGTGCAAACTCCATTGCCTATAACAGTCACCTATTGAACCAATTCCCATCTCCCGCCTGCGGGTCGTCCCACCGAGACCTATTTTCAGACTAAAAGTAGACGGCGTCGACTTTCCCAGACCGACAGCTTCCCTGTTTCATAGTATCCAATTGCTACTTTCTCCTTGTTCGGTTTTGCTTTTTTCCTTTCAACACTCCCCATTTTTTCCTTGTCTGGATCTGTGACAGCGTTATGTCTGGTCGTTTCGTCCGTTCCTCCAAATACCGTGAGCTACCATAATCTTTCCACTCGGTGATGATGCCCGCAATCTGACAGGTATCATTTTAGGACACGTCTTCGGGCGGTCCACGAGAAAGGTGTGCAACACCCGTCTCACTCTTATTACCGGTGTGCCCTTGGCTATTACTAACAACACTTATAGGAGCAATGTTATGATAACCTCCGCGTCTCAGCGAATCCCTGGGATAGCAATCTCGTCAAGGTTCGCTCGCCTTTATTCTACCTCGATAAACCCCCTGATCCTTTCGCTGGAGACAAACTAACGGCCCGGCAAGGTCAATCCCAAGTACCTCTCCGTAAACTGGGCAGCTGGTGGAGGAGGTGCTTTTGCCGTCATTCCCCTTGAAGAGCGGGGCAAATTTACGGAGAGAATTCCTCTATTCCGTGGTCACACCGCAGCAGTCTTGGACACCGACTGGTGAGCAGCAGTCGCTACATGTTTACCGGATCCCCATAATCAGAAGCCAACATACCTAGGAACCCTTTCAACGATGATCTGATCGCATCCGGTTCCGATGACGGCAAGGTACGATCCGAGTCTTTATGTGGTGGCCCCACCCCCAATACTAAATGGTTCTTTCTCAGGTCCTGCTTTGGCGCGTGCCCGAAGGGTTCACCCTCCGCCCCGATGTCGACGCCGATGAGATTCAAGATATTGCGCCTGTGGGAAAACTGAGCGGGCATCCGAAGTCCGTAGCCCTCGTCCCCGCGTCGTCTCATACCTACCTTTTTATATACCACAGGTGCTAACAACCTTCAGGAAGATCGGACACGTGCTCTTCAACCCCGCGGCGGAAAACATTCTGTCTACAGCTTCCGGCGACTTCACCGTGAAAATTTGGGATATTGAGGCCGGAGCCCCCAAGCTGACGTTGAACGTGGGCGACATGGTGTATTCACAGTCCTGGAGCGCCAATGGCTCCCTGTTAGTTACTACCTCTCGAGATAAGAAGCTGCGGATTTGGGATGTACGTCAGGAGCGCCCCGCGCATGAGGCCCAGGGACACACGGGCGCGAAGAATAGCCGTGTGGTATGGCTGGGAGAACGCGATCGGATCGCGACCACCGGTTTCTCCAAGATGAGTGACCGCCAGCTAGCATTGTGGGATATGCGCGCTCCCGCGGAACCCATCAATGGATTCAAGGTTCTCGATTCGATTTCTGGTGTGTGCATGCCGTTCTGGGATGACGGCACCCAGTGTCTGTACTTGGCCGGTAGAGGGTGAGTGAGAATTACCACCGACGTAAAACCGGTCTAACACTCTTTAGTGACGGTAACATCCGTTATTTCGAATTGGAAAACGACAAGTTCGAGTATCTTGCGGAGTACAAGTCGGCCGACCCCCAGCGGGGCATTGCTTTCATGCCAAAGCGCGGTGTCAATGTCCACGAAAACGAAGTGGCTCGCGCATTCAAGACCGTCAGCGATACATACATTGAGCCCGTCTCTTTCATCGTGCCTCGGCGCGCCGAGTCTTTCCAGGACGACATCTATCCGCCTACAGCTGGGCTGACACCCGCTATGGGCCCGGCCGATTGGTTGGCCGGCAAGGAAGCCATCCCACCGAAAATCTCCTTGGCCAGTGTCTATGAAGGCCAGGGTCTAAAGGAGGTCACGGGTGTTCAAGAGAAGCCCACTTCCACCCTGGGGGCTCCCGAACCCAAGGCTGAATCCGCTCCGAAGCCGGCGGAGCCAACACTGGCGAAGAAGGCGCCTGAGCCCGAACCCACTCCTGTCGTCAGGCCCGCTCCCTCCATGAAGGAGCAGGGAGCCTCCATGGCCGCCATGGTGAACAAGTTTTCCGACGAGGAAGAAGCTGAGCCTGTAGTCGAAGAATCGAGTTTCGATGAGCCCCCCAAGCCGGTCGAGCATCCTGCATGTACCGTAGAGTCTGTCTCGCCGGTTAAAGCCAGCCCATGGCACCAAAGGGAGGAGAGCAAGTCACAGCCAGTCTCCAAGCCCTCCACTCCTCCGGTAAGCTCCATCCGGGATAAAATCGAAAAGTATTACGAGAACTAACCACACTCATAGGCCCAAACCAATAACCGCACCCCTGCTTCCAGCACACCCGCCGCCACCACTCCCAATGCATCCACTGGCTTTCCCTTCCCAGACGGCACCAACACAGCCGCTAGCGCCCTCCACGACGAAATCCAGAAGCTCACAAACATAGTCGAGCCTTTGCTCAACAAGATTCAAGAACAAAAGCAGCAGATCGAGAGTCTGACCAAAACGATTGAGTCCCTGGAGGCCAACCAAGAGAAGCAGATACAAAGCCTGAACGAGAAGATCGTAGCCCTTGAGGCTAAGCTAGACTAGTTAGCGACTCTCTCTAGCTCAGTACCTATAGTACCTGTATTCTCCTTGATCGCTCCCTCCAAAAGACCCGTCTCTCGTTTGTCCATAGTCATCGATGTTGTGTTATATACCTTTTATTATGACTGACAGCATGATTGCAACGTCAATGCAAATACCATTTTTGATTCCTTGTTTCTTGTTATTTGTGATTCGTTGAGCGGAAATGATAGAAGTCGTTGATATGTGGTTAATTGGATATGATGCATTTATATATTTCTAGGAAAGAGGTTCGTTGATCAATGTATTGTAAGTAATTAGTAAAACCTTGAAAAGGTGGAACCTTCAATAGGATTTAACATGGGACATTGGATGAATCGGCAATAATCATAGGATGAGGTCTCCGAACATACAAAGGCAGGCCTCAAATATGGAACAAGGTGTTGAAGACATCACGTGGCTAATACTGTTTACAAGGACTCACCGATTTAAACATTATTTAGGTATGCACAATAATGAATCGCAAGGTAGAAAGACTCTAAGTTGTATAGATGGTCATATGTGGCACTATCTTGTCCTATTATGGATCTTCAGGAGGTATATCTACAAAGAACGAAAGCGTAGATACTCGTCAACTCCACCGCAAGCGCAACAAAACAACAACATCAACAGCCATAGAAATAAGTATGCACGCTCTCTTCCATGCAAGAACAACACTCCTTAACCACGATAAAACTTGAAATCCTCTATATGCTCTTTTGTCGGTAGGTGGAAGCGAAGAAAAAAGAAAAAAGACATGGTAGGTGGTAAGTAGGTTTTGAGTATTGAAAGAAGATTTGTAGGATATAGTTTATGCCCATCGACTTGCCTCCCGCTCCTTTTCGACTCTTGCCGCTCGAGCGGCATCACTTTCGTCGTCTTCGTACTTGTAACTGAGGCGTCGGCCGCCGGTCAAGGTTCGCTCCTGACGACTGTCGCGGCGACGGCTGGATTTGCCGGAGTCGCGGTCGGCGTGCATTGCTTCGCGCCGTTGTTGCTCTTTGAGCATGCGTTCGCGGTTGCGGGCTTCTCGCTCAAGGGTGTGGGGGTCTTTTTCTAGCTCGGTAGTTTTGGTTGATGAGGGCTTGTCTCTTGTTGTTGTTCGGTCTCTCTCACGGATCTCGTCTTCGCGGCTTCGTTTGGTGCGACGCGAATGGTGCCGGGATGAGTAGTCACTGTCACCAGGGGATTCAGTTCGATCGCGACGGGACCGTTTTCGATCACGGTCGCGATTCCTGTCGCGATCACGGTCGCGGTGGCGGTCTCGAGCTCTGTCTCTATCTCTATCACGGTCCCGCTCGCGATCTCTATCTCTTTCCCGTTCTCGGTACCGGTCGCGATCACGGTCTCGCTCACGGTCCCGGCGTCTAGAGTCTCGGTCTCGGTCGCGCTCTTCTTCTCGACGACTGGAGCGGTCTTTACCGGAGCGGTAGCTCCGGCTGGAGCTCTCCGGGGCTTCACCCACAAGGGGTGTTCTGCTTCGGGAGCCAGGGGCCTTTTCTTCGGGAATCAATGAGAGACGATCGGCATCGCGAGAGTCACCATTGCGGCTGGGGCTTTGACTGCGGTGACGATGGGAGCGGTGTGATCGACGATCGCTTTTTCTATCGCGCTCCCTGTCTCGGCGATGCGATGATCGCCGGGAGTCAACGGAGGGCGAACGAGTGCGGTGGCCGTCTTCCGCGGTAGATTGCTCGTCGTATTTATCTTCCCGACGAGGCCTTCTCTGCCGCTCACGTCTGCGTCCGGAGTCCTCGGCACTATTGTCGATACTCACGGAGCGTGGGCGATAATGATGGGGCTGGGAATGAGCACGAGAACGAGACCGGCTTTCGGATCTAGATGCGGATCTGGCTCGCGACTTCGACCTCGAGGTCGAGTGTGGGGGTTGACCTTCCTGAGGAGCCGGGGTGGTACTGCAGATGATGTCAGATTGAGACTACAGAATTCCAGCAATAGGTCATGGCTTACCTCTGGTAAGCTTCCGACGGTCTGACGGACGGGACCGGTGGTCGTCCCGGTCCCGGGAAATTCCTGTGTCGGAGAACGCTAGTGTTAGGAAGACCTTCTCGCATCGCCCTGGGAGCAGCTGGTGCGCCTTCGACACCAGGTCCTCTAGGCGCGGCCATATTCGGCCCCGGCGAAAAGGGTGACCCGCTAAAGGGCCCTCCACGGCCTCCGGCAAAAGGGGCGCGCATGAAACCGCGCCCAAAACCTGATCCCATCGGTCCAGACATCATCGGGCCGTTGGGCATTCCTTGAGCGGCATTGGCTTGGTCAAGGCTGTCAATAGTAGGTATACCACGCAGCTGGGACTCATGCCCAATAGCTTCTTCGGCGGTGGGTCCACCTGTAGCAATGCCCTCGACATTCTCACCCACAGCCTCAGTAGGATTCTCGTTTGACGAAGGGTCTTTGGCGCCATCCACGTCACCGCTTGGGGCATTCTCATCATGAGCAGTTGTTGCCTCAGCGGCATTAGGGTCTCCTGACGCCGTCTCGGCAGATACACCTTCCTCTGGTTGGGACGACAGGTCTTGATTGACGGTAGGGGAATTATGATTCTCAAACCTTGAATAGTTAGCATTAAGAGGGTAATTAGCTTGCATAGATCCAGCGAAACCACCGCGGCCGCGACCACCAGGGTAAAACCCGCGACCACGGCCCCGGAAATTGCCTCTGCCGTATCCGGATCCGTAATAGCCAGTCTGGAAATCTTGGTTAGGGAATTGCTGTTGCTGCATTTGAGGATGAACTCCGTTGGGTTGAGACATATTATATCCGCCAAAACCAGAGGAGACCCCATACTGTGGGCCCATACCATTTGCGAAAGCATTTGGATTGAATTTATCTTGGCCTCCATTCCACATATTGTTCTGTGAGCCGTCCCATCCCCCATACATCCCTTGACCCGCGTCGAAATTCATCCCCGTATTCATGCCATTCATGTTCATCCCGTAGCCTCCAAACATACCCTGATTCGCGACCATCGGGTCCATCACCATGCCGGCCATTCCTATCAACACAATGTTAGTGGGTTTGATGACGCGACCAGGTGCAACTGAAACGGGACACATACCCATAGGATTGAACATTCCATTGCCCATGAATTGAGACATCGGGTTAAAATCACCATTATTGTTGTTCCAACCCATAGGAAGCATCCCCGGAGCTATGCCGAATCCCATCCCATTGGGGAACATTTGACTTGATCCGGAAGCCTCGGGCATGTCATGCTCGGACTGTTGGGCCAGCTTGGTAACGTCGTCGTCTTCTTCGCTAGGCCCGTTTTGCTCCGCAGCATGGGGGTTTTCTGTTCCATCCGTCGGGGCAGCTTCGGCCTGCTCTTCCTATTGAAGCGTTAGATTAAATGAGTGCGTAGCAATGTTTCTGAGAAGTGCGAACTACCTCGGTCTGGGTTTGGGTTTCTGGGGAATTATCATGAATCCCATTTACCTGCGTGGTGATAGCCTCAGATGGAACCGCTTCAGCTGGAGGTTCCTCTGGCGGAGCATCGACTGTTGGTGTGGCTTTCACCACGCCCTGTTCTGGCTTGGCTTCGGGAGTATCGGAAACCGTTGGAGTTTCTCGCGGAACTGGGGTTCCCTGCACCGGCGTCGCATCATTGATAGTCGCAGGAGTGGCCGACTGGCGCTCTTTCTCACGCTTCTTCTCTTCGGTACGGAGGAAAGCCTTGAGGGTGGTCCGAAGGGCTTTATTCGGTTTACATAGATCGGACGAGATAGGCGTATGGGCGCAGACGGGACAGGTCTCTGGCAGTGACGTTTGGCCTTCGAAGTGTTTGTTAGACCGGAGTAGAATAAACAAAAAAAGCCAAGAAAAGAAAGCGCTTACAATGTTCACAAATGGCCTGATCGCAGCAAGGCAGCCGGAAGGCATTCACTGCAAGCTTGTTGCAGATGGCGCATCGCAGCTTGAACGGAATTTCCTCTTGGGTGAGGGAGCTAAATCACCGAGAACACCATGAGTCACCGCGCACCGTAAGCTGGGGAAAGGTCCTTCTATAGATTTACTTACCTCGCAATGTCCATCAAGCCCGAAGGCTGGTCCGTTGCGGCCATCGGAGAATCGAGTCGAGACGGTAGTTCAGATAGCACGGAATTAGTGAGTCCGAATGTCAGACAGCCGGTGCTTACGACGAATAGAGGTCAGCCAGAATGGCACAAGTAGATGGCATGGTTCAATTCGCCATCAGTAAAGAAAAAAGCACATCCCCAGCGACGTCGCGAATGAATGGCAAGCGAATAATGTTTGGTGGTAAGTCGCAAGCTGACCTGGTTGACCAAATTTGGCCTGGACGGGGCCGAAAGGCTGGTCGGAACGGAACAACATGCGGGCCGGAGGTCCCTCCCGTTTGCTTTTTTTGCCTGTTGTTTCCCGCCGCTGGAATTGAGAGAGACTGTGGCGGCCTCATTCACCAGGCATCCTCCCTTCTTGTTCCTTCTTTTCCTCATGTAAGGGGAATATAGTATTGGTTGATGTGGAATGAACAAGGAGATTCACCCATACAGTACGAAGTACCACATATTGTTGACCAGTTGACGCCCCTCGTTGACCTATTACAACCTAAAAAAAAGCCTCCAGTGGTGTTTGAAACGTGCTGTTCTGATGCAGGCTGTCGATCATTCCTGACAGGTCCTGGTCATGCTTATTCTACACCGCCCAAGGCTATCTGTCCCTTTGGTGACATATCATCCTCTGGGGTTTGTCAACGTCACAATCCTAGTGCCTCCCAACTACGGTACGGATCTATATAGGCTCCATTGACATATTATGTTTATTTGCATCTGATATTGATAATTTTTGATGGCTATCAATAACGTTTCTGGACAAGAAAAAGAGGTACACACCACAGACGCGCTATCAGATTAGATCAAGCTATTTTTACCGTCACTGATGCCGTGTTGTGAGGCTGAACCCAGCGGCGATACCTTGCTAGGTTTCAGCCTACCGTGTCCATCCCCTTCGACATCTCTGGGCTCATCGTGTCATCATTGAACGTCATGGCTGTTTGTTCGCTGATACTCATACATCAGAGGCGGAAAGGGAACAGGGAAACCAAGGCAAGTGGAGGGTTAAAAGGCATTACATCTCGAGACAACCACATTGAGAAGTCCTCTTTGAGAAAGAGTGTGTGATAGTGTGAAGAGGGAAAACAATGACCAATATAAGCAATATAAAATAAGATTGAAAAAAAAAGAAGAATAAGATGTTCTCTAGAAGCTGTATCCAATTATGGAAAATCCCGAGCTGAGAAACGGGATCATGCGCGGTAAGGCTAACCCAGGTTTGGGACCCAATCAGCGCCCCATCCAGAAAAAATGGCTTTATGGACATGGTGGCGAGCGGTCAGATGAGAGCAACCAGATGGGTCATCGATGATGATGACGATGCTGCTGTCAGTGTACCTAAAAGCAAAAAAAAAAGTCACAAATTGAACAATCAGTTAATGACCAGGGTAAGTAGTTAAAACAAGAGAGAGATAGATATCGGATCCAAAATAGACTCGTCGCACGAAGAGGCAACCTGCAAAGTCATGGAATTAAGAAGTCATCAGTTGGGAAGCGTGAGGTGAGTGGTAGAACGCGTAATAACAAACACAAACAGGGGACAGTTATAGTTGAAAGAAGAAAAGTGTAAAAAAGAAAAAGAAAAAGAAAAAGGCAAATGATCACTAAACCCTATCCTGACTTAGTTCATAATTTTAGCGCGCGAGTGGATCGGGAGCGCAGGGTTAAAAGGGCGGCAGCTGCTCTACGGAAGAAAAAGAACGCCGGGACCCTTTCTTGATTTTCTGGCTGCTGAGGCCACAGCCTGCAAGTCTCTTGTGCCCACGCACTTTTTCCCTGGTCGGATTTTTTTTTTCTCGAAGCACCAACCGAACAAAAGCTCGGACCATTCCGTGGCGCGATCGATGAGAAAACCATCTGAAAAAAACACCAATACCTTGTGATATCCACTTGACTGGTTTTATTCTTAATTACTACTACTATTATTATTACTACGTACTACGATTTCTCATTGATTGTTGACTTGGTCGACCATCTGATCTCAGATTTGACAATACACAAAAAGTCTCCATGCAATGCGCATTCACATTTCCCTTGACTTGACACATTATTTATGATTGTGTCTTGACTTAAATTCGTTTTATCAAAACTGTTTGAAATTTTTTCCAAGGTAAGTGCCACTACGTTGAAACTACTTATGTACTTGCTTTACTTTACTGGTACTAAAACCCAACCCAACCCCATATTTATCCTCACTAGTGGCTTCCTGTTTTGCGTTCGCGCATCTCCATCACCACTTTTTATTTATTTTTATTTTTATTATTATTTCTGCAGGAAGTAATAATAATAATTTAAAAATCCCAAAATCGCTAATACATAATAAACCCACACCAGCTATGACCGATCAGGATAATTCTTACCGACCTCGATCTCCCGATTTTTCCACCTTGCAATCCCCTATTACCCCCTCCATCCCAACCCATCAACCCATCTACCCTTTCGCAAACCCATTGGCTCATCACGCATCCTACGACGCGTCTCCCTTCTTCACCCCGCAGTACGACCTCCATCCTCCACCACCCCCACCCGGTCGCGTCTCTCAACAGTACATCCCACCCTTCCCAGTAGATCCCGACATGGCTCGTCGGTCGTCTCGAATTGCGCGCGCGGCCGAGGTGGTGCCTATGCCCATACCCATGCCCATGCCCATGTCTATACCGGAACCCAAATATGTCGAACCGGTTCTGCCGGAAGAGCCGCCCAAGCCGACCCCTGCGATCCCAGTGGAGGTGAAGACCAAATTCCCAGTCGCGCGCATCAAGCGCATCATGCAGGCCGACGAGGATGTCGGCAAAGTCGCTCAGGTGACCCCGATCGCTGTTTGTAAGTGATGCTTCCAATCCTGCTCATGACCTGGTGTTGTTTTGAACGCGATACTGACGCGTTTTGTTTTTGTTTTGGTGTACAGCCAAAGCACTTGAATTGTTTATGATATCACTCGTCACCAAAGCGGCAAAAGAAGCCAAAGACCGGAATTCAAAACGCGTCACCGCGTCGCATCTGAAGCAAGCCGTCGCCAAAGACGAAGTATTAGATTTCCTGGCCGACATCATTGCCAAGGTACCTGATCAACCAGCGGGGAGAAAACACGACGATGATGGTAGTGATCAAAATGAGCAACCGAAGCGGAAACGCGGAGGGCGACGACCCAAGGATGACAGTGACTAAGAGGCTTTCCGACCACGGTCATCGGCGTTACTATGCTTTTTGTTCGGGTTTCATGTTTTCACGCTTTATTATCATTTTTTCCCTTTCTTTTGTTTCAACGACTTGATGGGCGATATTCTAGACTGGGATGGAGAGCGGGCGCATACTCTCTCGGCGTTGTGATGGTGGGCATGGTTGGGCTTTGCATCTCGCGATGTGAATAAGTACCCCTGGCCTTTGGCTATTCTTTCTACTTCTGGGTTTTCTTGATTTTAATTACTTCCGATCAATCCCATTCAATTACGAACCGACTCCCCGCTCATTCAAGGGAGTCGGAAATGGTTGGAAATCCACCGTATATCGTGTCCTCTGCCGCGGACCATATTAAATGTAGTAGGAGATGTGAAGATGTGGGGATATTGACTAATAATAACTTGCTCATTATCCCTGTGGTGACATCTTTTTTTACTCGGCCTATCAATATCAATGGCTGTCGCTGCATAAGGTACCAATGAGCACGTGGTAGCTCATCCATCGGGTCCATTCATGTAACGCTTGAGGATTTGGACTCTATTTACAGTTGAAAGACTGTAAAAAACAAATGCTTTCGTACGTTAAGCAGATAATGCCTCGAAATAGAAGTAATATGCCATCTTCCTATCCGTCAGCAAAGCATACGCCCTATTCCAGTTGACAAATTAAGTAAATTTGCTCTGGAGATATGACTACACTGCATAGATACGTGACTATAGTAAGTTATTTCTCGCATGTTTCTACTACATCAAGCAAAGGAGAATCGTTATGCTTTGAGGCCCACTTTGCGAGGTGAATTTGTGTACTGCACATGGCGATAGATCCCTAGCGGTCTGTAGGGCGGTGTAACTAATTGTTGGACTGCAGGCCACTAGACTATACATTTATGAATGTTCCAGCACGTGATATGCAAACGATGGCTGGCGAGAATGGGTTCGACAGCAGAGATTGAAATATTTCTAAAAAGGGCCGTTAGCCAATAGAGCTGAGCTATTGATAAACTTATGACGTCATACAATCTTATGTTAGCGACTCGGCCATCTCGCCGAACATAGCAGCAGTTAATCAGTGAATAACGCAGATCACGTGTAAGATACGTGCTATTCCCTTTGCGGAATCTGTTGTCTCCTGTGCCCTGCCGCTACCTATCTCGACGCTAGCTAAACATGCCTCATACACATGAATAGTATCATGCTGTTCTTGCAGAATCATGGATTTTGTATGTTAACCTGCACCTTTTATCATCTATCAGGTCTTTCTCCGGTTTACTATTCAATTGAAATTCAGCTAATATGCGGTAGTGGTCTCGTTTAATTGGCGGCTCCCGTTCGCTGTCTACTAAGACCTATCGAGCGACATCCCCTACCGAGCGACTGACGGCTTTTAAGCGGACATGTAACACTCTGCAGGTAAATTTCATCCAGTGCGCCAGTCAAAACCTTCCTGCTAAGTCTCTATCCGGTAGCAAATATGGCGCTCCACCAATTCGCCGTCCGGAGATCAGTCCGCGACAACCCATGCGCGCAGCTGCATTGACCGGCTAAATTCCGTCCTCAGCGATGAATCTCGTGGTCCCGCTCCTCATCCGTGCTTAGCCTACGCCGCTTCTTCTCAGATATTTGTGACTGTTACCAAGCTCGCCTTATCTTCCTATGAAGATGGAATGCTCCGTTCCGCGGCTGTCTTTTTCAATACCCTGATCGATTCGGAGGTGGATGGCGTGGTGGATAATCGGCTCTTTGCGCGAGCATTGGTGGATCTGGTTCGACGCGCAGACAAACGCTCAGAAGATGTGGAGGGGAGGCTCGTCGAGCTCTTATTTGGGGTGGCCAATAATATTCGTTTGCAACCCGATATTCTCCCAGCCTGGTTTGCTCCCAGGTCTGAGGACCAAGACCGCGAGCAACAAAACAACAGCGGAGCTGAGTTTGCGGGTGCAATGAGGAAGGATGACTTTCCACTGTTCTACCTGTTAGTGGAGTATGTCCACCATGGCGGTCGCGCGGGAGATTTCGCTCGGACGGGCTTGCTCTATCTAATTGAGACAGCATCTCGGTCGAAGAACTTGGAAAGATGGCTGATCGAGAGCGACCTTGCCACTCTAATGGCGACAGGACTGGGCGCTCTGTATAGCCAGCTGGGTAGGTAAGTATCATGTAGCCCCTGTTCACATCGGGTTGAACTAATTGTTATTTAACAGCCTGTCCTTTGACGAAACCTCGGACGAAGACATGCCGCATATTGTTGCGCTATCAGATCATGCAAAACAAGATACCGCTCTACCCCCTTCACTAGGTGCAACGATGGATTCTTTCATGTCCTACCTCTTATTCTGGCAGGATACCATTGACCACTGCAAATCCGCGGAAGTAAACGGCACACTACTGGATCACTTCCAGGTCTTGTTTCTTGAGCAACTTCTGTAAGTTGGACCTAATTTTAGCTCCTTGAGCAGTGGCTGATTTAGCACTCCTGCGTAAACAGATACCCATCACTGCTCGAGTCGTCTGACGTCGAAGGTGGTTCTACCGCTGCCGTGCTTACCTACTTGTATCGCATTCTTGAATCCATAGACCAGGATGATCTGGTACATCGTATCCTTCATTTCCTACTAGCGTCGCCCTCCGACATGGAGACATCACCAACTTTAAAAGTGAGCATGTCGGTAAGCCGGCGAAAGTCCCTGGACGTTTTGGCTGCGTTCGCAGAAGAAGCGGCAAAACCGTCGCCTTCACTGTTTAATCTCAGAGATCTTGCGCTTTTGGGGCTTCAATCTACCAACCGCCAGACTGTTCTGGCAACACTACGGCTGATGGCTGTAATTCTCCAGCGGCATCATACCTTTGCCCGCTCGTTGATCCGGACTATTCCCGGGCCACATGCCAAGCAACGTACCGTGGGGGCAATGAATGCAGAGCTGGGGCAGCTCATGGGTATGGCCACGTCCATTGTTGATGACCCAACATTGGATGAGTCTTTTGAGAATTATCTGAAGGATGCTTCTTGGATATTGGAATCTCACCTATATACACCTCCAGTTGAAAATAACCTGGAGGATGACCGTCCCCTAGAGATACGGCAAGAAGACCCTATTGTTCAGGAACTATTGAGCTGCCTGGAAACCTTCTTTACAAATAGCGTCATTGTGAACCTGGCCTTAACCGAGGTCCTTATGAGCATCACTTCTTCGCACCTTATATCTCTGGACGGCTGGCTCCTTATGGACCCGTCTAAGTACATTTACGGTGACCAGAATAAGCCTCTAGATAAGTCGATTGATGCCATGCAACAAATCCATCAAGCCTATGAAGAGCCTTCGTGGTCTAGCGCTGACACACCGACGCTCACATCTATATTACAGAAGCTCGTGCAGCAAATTCAACAATGGCGAAAGGACATCCCGGATTTCGATATTCTAGTGGCGGCCCGGCGGGACCTACTTCATCAGGACGACTCTGCCAAAGACGCCAACCGACCCCAGCAATCATCTGATGCACCACCGTACCCACCTTCTGAACGACGACCACTAAAGTCGCAAATAGACCCCGACTTTGGATCGCCAAGAGGCAGACAGGACCCGCCGGGTACACCATCTCCCCGACAGACCATAAGCTCGCCGCTTCGCGATTCCTCTATCCGGTCGCCAGACTCTCGGGATTCTTCAACTCCACGAATCACCGCGGCGGAAGAACTTCGAAAAAGACTGGCGAAGCCATTTCAAGTGGACCACCCACATAAGGCGACAGTAACTGTCGAAGAATCTGAACCAATGGCAGATGGAGCTGTAGAGGATGAGACAGAGAGTGCAGTCCTTGATGAGGACCCACGGTCAGCGACTCTAGGCCACGTTTTAACCAACGTGGTGATATTGTACGAATTCCTCCTGGAGGTTTCCGCCATGGTGCAGGCGCGGAGCACTCTGTTTGGGGAAGCGGGATACCCCGGAGTAGGCTGGGATGGCCTTCTGGGTGAATAAGCAAGGTAATAGGTTGAATGTGCTATGCTGTTAATTATTCAATTATCCGTGGCATAGGTAGGGCTCTACGACTGGATGTATGTAAGGGTTCCATTAGAGTTACTGTTCTTTTAACGGCTGGGGGCGTCAAGGGATACTTTCAGGTATTGTTTTATACCTCGAATGCTATTATCAACTAGCTTAATTACCACTTGCCCTCTCCCTTGATGCAATTGTTGATATGCAAACACTTTAAGTGCTTGAGCCAATAGGGTGTGCAAAAATAAATTTATAGTGGGCTTGGTATAGGCAGGACTTTTGAGGAGGATTGCTGCTCTGTAGATGATGGATGGTTTTATCTATGTGACTATTGGAAGGCAATGTAACGTATCACCAAATTCATTACTATACTGTCTGTCCTTGTGGGATACGGACCGATTAATTTGTGCTAATATCTTCACTAGACTTCTAAGCATTTCAGTGCACTCTTTGTAGATAGACCCAATCGCAGGATTCTAATTCTAGCAATTTTGTCAGACTTTGTAGACAAGAACTATAGCTACTATCTATGGCATGTTGCAGGATACTCTGTCCAATCCACTCCACTCCGCGTATAGTATCCTGTCTTTCCCTTTGTTAACCTTCCTAGCAATCCATTTTTTATATTAAGTTCTATTTTTACTCTTCTTAGCAATGTCACAAATGATCTTCTACTACTCTCACCCCTCTTTCAAATGTCATCTCTCTTTAGACGCCCCCGTCTTCTTCTTCTCACTCCTCCTTTTGCCTCCATCTGCTTTATTCTTACCTCTTTCTTTTCTGTCTTTGTCCTATTGACTTCCTTAATATCTTTTAAATGTTTTATATGCTTAATTCATCTTTATAGTTTCTTTGTCTTCTGACATGGCTACCATCACCACCAGCCTCGCAGGAATATCACTCACACGTTCGTGATAACTCGTGTGCCCTTGTCCATATTCTTTCAATGAAAGCCCTGCATATTCAGCAACCATGCACGGTTTTCGCTTGCCTTATATGATTCGCCTCCTTGAAGTTCAACAGACGCCAAGTGTGGTTCGTTTCGCCAGCGCTAGACCGCATTATTGAGCTAACAATTGAGGGCCTTCCATACCATATCATCATTACACACCAACAAGACGCCTTATAGCTCAAGGTTTCAGTACAAGCACTTCCTGCTTCCCTGTAACTTTTGGGGCCATGTTGGAATTGAAGCGCTGGACTCCCAATAATTTGGCCAGGCAGCTGAAGTCATATATGGAGAGCAAGGTACATGTGAGGGTGCATCCTGATATACAGGACCTTTGTCCTGCCATTCAAGATAATGGAGGAAATAGGTGCAGCCACGAGAGTATAGAATGCCTGGTTTTTTATAACCCACAAGCCGGAATTGGGGGACAAGGCTCCAATGAATGTGACATCTTCAAAACAGTTTTATCGATAATAATAATAATCTATGAAACAGGCTACCTATGGATGAGTCACTGTCAGCACGCTTTTTTTTATGATGTATATGTCTAGGAGCTGAAGGGCGTTACGCTAATATAACGTATAAATCAGGAGATAATCCAGTCCTAAGGCTGGCCCTTATCAAATGGTACTGATTGTCTTGAAGATCGTAACTTTCACTGGAGCCTTGACCCCCAATTTCGGCTTGTAGTTAATAAAGAACTAGGCATCCTGTACTTTCATGTACTGCTCCTGCTTTATCCTTTACTACAATGAGCCCAATGACGACCTATACTATACCATGGATATGCGTCGAAATAATACTAACCGCCGAGGGCGAACTGTTATCTCTGTCGTTGAATCTTCCCTTCCTAATTGGCGAAACTCTGACTATAATACTATATCTATAATGATAAAACATGTGGAGAATATATATTCATTCTCTGTTCAGCTATTCACGAATGCTTTATGAGTAAAACGAGGCATTGAACGATGTATCCGACCATGAGATGTACATAACACGAATGTATTTGTTTCATTGAAATACCTAGCCCTACTACAGCAGTAATCAGCCTGAGAACCTTACCAGAGAGCATTCATGTGTCGTATACCAGGACGCCGGTTCAACGCCACGAATCCGTACGCTTAACCTCGGCGGAAATAAGCAGAAAGTACGGCCGATGCCTTTCATCCTTCCATTCCGGATGCACCTCGACATCATATTTAGAAGGAGCCCAATCTTTCAATCCAGTCAAAACGAAACCGTTCTCGAGCAACGCGGTAACATAGGTTTCCACGGTCCGATGATACTTCCTGACCCCATCAGTACCAAGCCAACTCGTCACACGCAGTCCCTCGTCGCTATAGGAGTTCAACGGCCAAATCTTCGCCCCCGCCCCCTCGCCGTTGGCATCTGGTAGCACCTTCCAGTCCGGTTCAGGGTTAACTGGGGCCGTACAGATAGGATGCTCCACTGAAAAGATCAATCTACCGTTTCTGCCCATACCAGATTCTGAACGATCCTTTCTCAGACATTGATGAATCTGTCGAAGCAATCTCGGGAAATCCTCGATGTAGTGGAACGTTAGAGAACTGTACACCAGTTCATACGTGTCTCTCTCGAAGTCATCAAAGTGGACCGTCTCAAGATCGCAAACTTTATAAGAAATTGACCCCCAAGAAGGCGAGATATCGATATTTCCGTACTTTCCCGTCTCAAACTCTTTAGCCCTCTCTATCATTTTGGTGGATACATCCACTCCTTTCACGTGCATGGCACCTTTTTCCCGAGCGAAGCGGGTAAACCAGCCGTATCCACAGCCTAGGTCGAGAACGTGCTTGCCCTTGATAGGCGCGTAACCATTGTCACTGGCTAGGACCATGTCTTTCAGGTCGGGCCACTCGGGGGCACCATCGAAGCCATGTTGTGATCGGGGAAGTGTGTTATATGACTCAAAGAATTGGGGATCGTCGTAGATATTTTGAGTTGATGTTGAGGACATTTTGTAACTCTTCATTTTAGAGATAGTGCCACAGTCTCATGCGAGGATTTGTGACCAAATTGTGCCGGCTTTCTTGGGTCCTTAAGAATTTATTCATTGGAAACCGTGATCAACTATTCCGGATTAGGTTCCCGACCGACATTCTACGGCGTAACCTTAAACTGATGAGCTCAATTACATCTATATTTCTTTCTAAATGAGTAAATTGTAGACCAGAACCAGAGCCTCGATCATTATGGTTGATCTCAACTCGACTACAATTGCTAGGCAGCATCTAATGACTGGGTCTAGCCTCGGTCTGCGACTTTTCACGTCGCTTACGTCCAATAATCGGATATCGGTCCTAGGAATTGACATGTTGTATAGACTACTATTCACAGCCAGAAAACAGGCTTCCGATGGGAAACAATCAATTAATTGTTAGAGAGTAGTAAGTACCCATGTACAAGAAGCCTAAGCCTTGGCTATCGGAGTCAAGGAACCCTGCAAATGCAGTGAAGAAGCCCAACCCTTCTCAAAGGGGACAGAAAAGAGAAAGAATCTGGAGCATACATTGGCACTTCTAAGGTCCAAGCGATCGGAAGTAATGAGTAGTATTAATATTTTTCTGTCATTAGGTAGTTGTGTCATTTTACTGAGTATGATTTCCACCTCCTTTACGGGTTGAATGAAAAGTTTGGGCCATGCACTTGGTATAGAACTCTACGCAGTACACTACACGCTCAAAATAAAATGGAAAGCAAAAGATCTGCAGTATATCCTTACTTGGTCTTTTCCTCATCACTAACAAACAAACAAAGTTGTAAGCGCTATCATTTATTTGCCCTTAGGTTGGCCACCTCCTCCCTTGGGACCAGCAGCACCAAGACCAGCAGCCGCACCGAGACCAGCAGCGGCCATCCTACATATTTCGTTAAAAGCTGACAATAAGGATATCCGAAGGATAGTCTCACTTGATATTCTGTTTGATATGTGTTAGACTAGAAATCCGGAGTTGTCTATAAGACAATATCGTTCTGTAGGGCTTGGTCAGAATACTAAAGGTCTCAAGCAAAAGTACTTCCAATACTTACTCCTCAGTGCGTGTATTTCGTTATCTCTTGTTTTTGTCTTGTTGGGACCTGTTAAGCCGGGAACAGGACGGGTATTTATCTTCTGCATGCCCTTCCCTTGCGCAAATATCAATATTTACTTCAATTGCAGCATCAATTTATGATGAGGGGTTGAAGGATCACTATTGGTCAAATATGCCGGTCAGTTTGCGCATAGATCCCTCGCACGCATGATAAGCACTTTAACTACTCTTTAGTTGCAGATCTGAGTGGCGTCAATCTTTCGAAATCAAGACCTGTGACCGAAAGAGCTGCACCTATATGCGACACCATTGGATTTAATGTCCGAATGCTAACCTAGCATTTCTCCTCATAAAGTGAGAAACATCATGTGGTTGTCAATCCGCAGATCCAAGCTATATACCTACAACTTTCCTTCGTCTCTCGATCGCCGGGGATGTATCCTGGACCGATCATACATTTAGCGTGCAGCTCCAAGCACGCCAGCTACCCCTCGCGGAGAATACCGGAGAAAGGAATTGATCGGCTATTACTACGTGCATTTTAACGAGCGTTGTCTCACACTGTCGCGCCTTTCTAAGGCCACAAGCGCCCTCCCCGTTTGCAATTCTTGTCTGATAAATACCCTAGAACGCTAAGAGCGGCTCAAAGAAAAGCAGAGCAGCATCAGACCGCTGAAATGGACGACGACACTGCTATCTCTAGACTTATCGGGGCAATGTCCCTAGTCGAAGAGGTGAAGCAGATTTGTGATGTGCCCTCCATTTCATGGGGAGTATTACACCATGGTCAAGTGATCCATCGCCAGAGCATTGGCTATCGCGACGTGGAGAAGCGGCTCCACGCTAACTCAGACACGACATACATGATTGCATCCATCTCAAAGTCATTCCTATCCGCGGCAGTGGGAAAGCTCGTCGACGAGGGGAAACTGTCATGGCTTGATCCTATACAGAAATATATTCCAGAATTCAACCCCAGCGAAGATCCCAATATCGGTCTCAAAGCGGACATAATCGACGCCCTACGGCATTCTACTGGGCTTGCAGTACCGACACTGCTTTGTTTAGGGCCAAGATCAACAATTCTCAGCGATGAGAAGGATTATATCCGCATGCTAAATTCCTTGCCGACGTCCAACCATGAAGGGCAACGGTTCAACTCCTGGTGGATGTACAACAACTATGCGTATGGGCTGGTTGCCAAAGTGGTTGAAATCGTCAGCAGGCAAAGCTATGCAGATTATATACGTGAGCATATTTTAATGCCTCTCCAAATGCATTCGACGGCTGTTTCTCGCAATGACTTGAAAAGTGAGGACAATGTTGCACACCCTTATGTCTGTCCGAGCATTGGGGAGTACCGCAGGCTTCCATCCGAGTCTTGGCCGTGTGATAATCATAAGCCGTTGTTGGCAGCCATGGGGATGCGCAGCAGTGTCAACGACATGCTGATCTGGTCGAAGGCAGTCTTAGAAGCCGAAAAACAAGAGACAGATGAAGACAACTACAGTGCAAATGCAGAAGAGAATCCGCTGAGGCAGATGAAGAAAGTTCGTCAACCTTATTGGACTAGGCCCGTAGATGATCCCTTTCAGAACGAGACGGCATACTGCATGGGGTGGCTCAGAGTAGAGATGCCATCCTGTATGATAGGCTCCCTTAGCTGCAACACTGATACACGCAAAAGAGGGGAGCACCTAAAATACATCCTTGGAACCCAATCAGAACCCATGGTTACTATTTGTCATAATGGGGTTATGTATGGCTCAACAGCTGCCCTTTATACGTTTCCCAAGACCCAAAGTGCTGTGGTGGTCATGTCGAATGGACTCCAGAGTGGCGATGCCAGCGATTATACGGCGCAAATCTTGATCCAGGCTCTCTTCAATCTTCAACCTTATGTGGACCTACTCCCATTGATTCGACTGGAAGCTGGGATCCCGCGCCTATGGTATGAATCCGAATTTGCAGGTCCATGGCGGCAAAACAGAAGGATTACAGATAGGGAACGGAGTCGGCAACTATACTTGGGCGACTACTATGGATTCAATGACACCTTTATTCTGAGCATTGTTCCAAGACCGGTTGTAAGGCCCGGTGAAAAGTTACCTGAACCTGAATACTCACTAGACGTCGTGTTCAACCGACGTGCCGCTTCCACGTGCAATCTGGAGTTTTATAGAACAGATACGTACAGCTTTTTCCCACCTACCCATGGGGATCATCTGTTGACGATGTATCCGCTTTGGTGTGATTATAGAATGACAATATTTGAGTTCTGCTTGGCTCAGTCAGATCTGGAAGTAACAAGCCTGCGGTGGCTCTGGGATGAAGATGAAGAGCCCGCCACGTTCCTCAAGCGGCGCTCCTAAAGTACCCTTGAAAACGACGGGTAAAAACATGGCAAGTTGTGTACTGTATATGAATTTCTCCAATCAACAGTGACAGTAGCTACAAATAATCTGAGGCTGACTATCATACGTGGTAACTTGTATGGCCTGCAATTAGCTGATATACATGACACAGTGTCCTACCAGATACCTAGAAATACATGGATGGCTGTCTTAAACCATGGTCTATGGCGAACTAAGTGCCCATTCGCTTCAAACCTCGCCCTTTATAAACTCGACAACCGCTATCGCATATGAATGTTAGCGTACCATATATAAAGTAAAGGCAATATGTCGGCTCACCTCGTCTAAATTCCTCGGGCCGTTCTTGGACAATCCAATGCCCACAATCTATATTCTTAATGTGTGACTGAGGGAAAAAGGACGATATGACTGGTAACGCATCTTCCGGTATATAATGGCTCCGTAGCGCTCGAAGAAAGAGCGCAGGTTTGTGAAACTGGACGGGCTCGCCCTTGTGCGGAAAGTCCCCTAGTGGGCCGATAGCAGTCCTCAGTATATCTAGGGGAACACGGAGCTTCAGGTATGGTGAGTTGCGTTCTCGGATAAAGTTGCTCAGCAAGAATAATCGCACAGATGGAGACTATACCCGATTTGAAGAATGAGATAATTTTCGAAAACTGATAGGAGAGGGATACATACCTCCTCATACTTTCTCAGAATCATGTCGCCTTCTTGATGACTTTTGACTCCTGCATCCTGTACTTCGGCCATGGCTCTGAGATACCTCGGGAACTCTTCCGTCAAGGGCAAGTGAATGGGACAGTTGTCGATAGCAATAACCTTGGATACCAGACCAGGCGAATTAAGGGCCAGTGTTAAAGCGGTTTTCGCACCCCTCAAAAGGCGCATCGATATCAGTCTGATAAACAATGAACGGGAAAGGGTTCTGGAGCATTTCCTTACATGGAGTGACCGATCAACGTTGCATTGTTCAGCTGATGGTCTTTAATAAAGCACTCAACGTCCATTGCCAATTCCATATAGTCATGCTTCGGGTGATGGCCGGAATCCCCATGGTTCCGAAGATCCTGGCTTTTAGTCAGCCTTCTAGAATCCCCAGCTTCGAAGTGAAAAGGTACACCTACCAAGCAGAAGACTTGCCGCGATAAATCTCGAGCTAGGAGCCTTCATGGGAAACTAATCAGCACGAATACATTGGCCTGAGGATTGATTTTGGCGATGGATAGAAACATACTTGCTCACACCCTTATTTTCTCGCTTAGACCCAAGAAATCCGTGCAGGAACACTATTGGACCTTGACTAGTGAGGTCGGGTTGGTTGCGACTGGTATGCAGGGGACTATGCAGTTCATATGCTAATGGGACCTTTGAAGCTCGGGATGCCGTAGATGTATGCATAAATTGGAGGTAATTGCTTGCATGCTTTGAAGCCATGGCCTTGTTCATGATGTGTTGACGCCACATTTGCATGGCCCGCAAATTAGCTTGATTAGTGAGCAGTCGCTATTGGTCAAGGCTTCATAAAGCAGCAGTTAGCTTACGTCCCGGACCTGATCCAAAAAATCTCTAGAATTTTGTGGGTTTCTATTCCAGATTTCACCGACAATAGATCGGTCACTGCCGATAGTGGAGAAGGTACGGTAAGCACTTGGTCCAGTGACCGCGTACTGCAGCATGAGTCAGACACCCACTCGGTCAATTCGGGTATAGCGTAGGGCGCAAGTAAATGTCTGATTCTTCTGCGCCCTACGCTATACCTCAATTGAACGGGTCCTATCTATAATTTGATTGACGGAGAAGGGCTTTTTTTTTTTTTCTTTCAACTGTCTTGTAGAGTTTATGTAGATTGCTGCCACTGAAAATGCACAAATACTGCATTGCTACCTAAAATTGTAAATGAACATCGTAGGCCTATAGCGTGCTCCTTTCCTTAGCCCTAAGCCAGCAATGAGTTCAAATGTTGCCATATCGCTCCATATTAGCCCACCGTCGGCTGGCAGCCAACTCGGAATGAATGCCGAGTTCTCCACCTTGTACTAAGTATCTGAGAGATAAAACTTCAAAGAGATACTCATAGCCAGAAACAACTCAAGACGGGTGATCAAGTTCGCATGCACAATGCCGTCGCAACCAGTTCATGAGTTGCAAAAGACATGCGTTAGTCGAGTTACACCGCAAAGTAGACACTCGAAGCCCCCGGTCTCGCTGAAGGACTCGGTGAGCCCGTCTGACTTCTCTTCGGTAAGCAATTAACTCTTCCCTTCATTTTAGCCTAGCAATCTTGTTTTTATGGCCGGACTATTTCCAGGTGGTGACACTAAACTAACCTATGCCATTTCTAAAGGCGCGAAAACTCTATATCGTCGTTGCCGGGATATACTTTGTCTTCAACAGCTCCCTTGGATCTTCTCTACCATCGGGTGCTCATGATGCTATTGCCGACTATTTCCAGATCGCAAAAGATGACTTGAAGATGGTTCTTCCCACTTCGCTCTATATGGCTGGATTTGCTATTGGTCCTCTCATGTTTGGTCCCTTGAGCGAGCGATTCGGCCGGAGACCTATTCTGGTCGCCACATTTGCAATATACAATATCTTCACCATGGCATGTGCATTAGCCCCGACCTTCCCGGCTCTTCTAGTTTTCCGCTTTCTCTGCGGGCTAGGAGGTTCAGCCCCGAATGCAGTTTTGGGCGGCCTATTTTCCGACATCTATAATGACCCTCATCAGCGCGGCATGGTGATGTCGATATTTATGTTTGCGACAACATTTCCCCCTCTCCTGGGCCCTATCATTTCTGGCTTTGTCTCCGCTGTCTCTTGGAGGTGGACATTTTGGGCTGGCTTCATTATCGGTGGCGTTGGGTTTCCTCTCGTACTGGCCATTCCGGAGACGTATATGCCGGTTCTATTGCGGGCACACGAACAAGCCCTAAGTAAATACTATATCGACTCAGAAGCAACCAAGTCTTGCCTGTCTGAACGCCGGTCTGCAGACAGCACGGTCCGGATTCTTTGTCGACCCTTCTCGATGATCGCTCAGGAGCCAATTGTCTTCTGTTGTTCGATGTACTTGGCCTTGATATACTCTCTCTTATATCTTTTTTTCCAGGCATATCCTCTAGTTTTCCAAGGTATGTCCGCTTCATTGAGCCTATCAGGGATCATATCTAATCGTCGTTTCTTGATTCAAGGGTTGTATGGGGTGTCCCCCGGTGTGGCAGGCTTAGCCTTTCTCCCAAGTACGTTCAACATATCCGTCTTCTGTCATGCACAAGCCTTACAAATTTTGCAGTTTTGCCCGGATCAATTCTTGCCTTTGCCTTATTTTTCTGGTATAGCACATATCATACCAAAGCTCTGAAGGCCGGATCGACGTGGGCCAAAGTGGAAGAATATCGCCGGCTTCCTCTCGCTTGTGTGGGAGCTCCTGCGATTCCCATCGCCCTCTTCTGGCTCGGATGGTCGTCGAACGCCTCCATTCACCCAGTCATGCCCATGATGTCTGGAGTTTTCTTCGGATTCGGCTACCTCTTAATTTTCATTGCGCTCCTCAATTACCTCACCGACGCCTATAAACAGTACTCGGCCTCGGCGTCCGCAGCTGCGAGTACCTTACGGTCTATATTCGCGGTGTGTCTTCCTTTAGCTACCACCCCCATGTATACCAGACTGGGCATTGATTGGGCTAGCTCTTTACTGGGATTCATCTCAATAGCCATGGCTGTGATTCCGTTCGTATTTATTAAGTACGGGGCTTGGATCCGAAGCAGCAGTAAATTCGCGCAAAGAGCGGCGCAGCTGTGAAGGCAAGGGGTTTGTTTTTCGAGTGATAAGAATTCACATGACTTGTGGCTTTCCTATAAAAAGATAGAATAATCAATAAAATAGAAATCTTTCTTGGCATTCTTCAGTGAATGAGACGTCATCTAGGCCTTCCTTAGAGAAATGTCCTATGCCTCCAATACCGGCCCATTGAAGACCAAGGGTTCGAGAAATGCCGTTTTAGCGGTTATCCTCGGATGTAAATAGTGACTATATTCAAATACCGATATCGAATTGTCCGCAGAAGCCACGACATCATATACGAAGAGGTCTTATCGCTGTCCGGAGTTTCCCCTTCACTCCCCGCGATGACTCGACTCGTAGAAGCGGGTAAAAGTGGGCCATTTGTACTTGAAAGGGCGTTTTTGCACGCCCTGACTCCCCCACTCACCCGCCCTAGTGTAGCCTAACCCTAAACTCAATTCGTATCGGAGTATGCCTGTGTTCTTGGAGACCCCGGATGAGTAGTAGTCCAGCATGTAGACGTGAAAAGGTCACAGTGGCCACAATGGCATGAAACATAAAGTATAAATAGAGCCCACTAGTGGTGAAAGAGCATCTCAATCTTCTAAGCACTCAGACATCCCCAAAAAACTACAGTCACATACAATGGCTCCCTCCGCCACTCAACCACAGAACACCACGACGGCGGTCCCTGCTTCCAAACAAAAGCAGGTCGGCCAGCCTCTTGAAGCCTCCAAGATGATCTATACCTACACCACTAGTCCACGCGAGGTCCCAGACGAAGCCACCGCCAACGCTGGCGACGAAACCATCTGCACCGACCACATGGTCGTCGCAACCTGGAAGGCAACCACAGGCTGGTCGGCCCCCGAACTAAAACCCTACGGTCCTCTCACTCTCATGCCCACAGCCTCCTGCCTGCACTACGCTACCGAGTGCTTCGAGGGCCAGAAGGTCTACCGCGGCTACGACGGTAAACTCCGCGTCTTCCGCCCAGACCGCAATGCTGCCCGCCTGAACATGTCCGCCGGTCGTATCTCCCTGCCCCAAGCGGATCCCAACGAAATATCCAAGCTCATCTATGCCCTCCTCGCTGTCGACGGCGCCAAATGGCTCCCCAAGGACAAACCCGGCAGCTTCCTCTACCTGCGTCCCACCATGATCGGCACCCAGCCGACCATCGGCCTCCAAGCGCCCAAAGAAGCAATCCTATACATTATCCTCTGCTACATGCCAACACAGGACACTCCACCAGGCGGGATGAGGCTGCTTAGCTCGCCGCAAGATATGGTGCGCTCCTGGGTAGGCGGGTTTGGATTCGCCAAGGTTGGTGCGAACTACGGGCCCACGGTGCTGGCGCAACAGGATGCCGCGCAACTGGGGTTCCATCAGATACTTTGGCTTTATGGTGAACAGGGTGAGTGTACGGAGGCTGGGGGTAGTAATTTCTTTGTGGTTTGGCGCCGCAAGGATGGGAAGAAGGAGCTTATTACCGCGCCGCTGGATGATCGGCTTATTTTGGATGGTGTTACCCGTCGCAGTTGCTTGGAGCTTGTGAAGGAGAGGTTAGGTGACGAGCTTGAAGTCACGGAGCGCAAGTATACTATAGCTGAAGTGATGGAGGCCGCGGCTGAAGGGCGGCTGTTGGAGTCGTTTGCTGCGGGTACTGCTGTAAGTTTCTTGTTATCCTGATTGTTATATTTGGGTAAATGCTGACGTTGATTTAGTGGTTCATATGCCCTGTCTCGAAGATTCAGCATCGGGAGCACGATATTACCGTTCCTACGGGGCCGGGTGGTAGTCCTGGTGAGGTAACTGGTAAGATCAAGGGCTGGCTCAGTGATATCATGTATGGGCGTACTGAGCATGAGTGGGGTGTTGTGGTGTCGGAGAGAGAATGAAGGGTGGAAATCTCTTCTTAGCGCCCTCTTAGCACTTTTAGTGTTTGCAAATTATGAATCTTAATGGATATAGTCATGAAGTCGTGGGTTTTTTTTACGGTTCGTAGGGCAGCACTGCAATAGTAGTCTTCTCGAGAAGTTGTCAGTGTACCATTTATTGCCTGCTTGTGCAACCTGAGCTGTTCTAGACTAAGGATTTACCTGCAAGTATTTCATGCATTTGTACCAGCATCTTTCACGAAGTAGAAGATCTATCTGGCATGCCACTGATAAAGGTCTTGACAGAGAAGTACTAGTAACCACCCGATGTTAAAATCCCCTCAAATCGTATGCAGACGAGATAGTAAACTTAATTGCGGCAATGAAATGCCGCAGACACCATGTTCCCGCTAGCCAAGTACTCACTCTGCCGGTTAAATACCTGGTCAGGGTTCATTCCGTTCACATCCAAACACCACACAGCCTGGCTTGTTTCAGTCAACCCTAATGCGGATCGAAGATTCTTTTACCCAGATGCTTCCAGTATAAGACCCATATTAGCTCCCGATGATTCTCCATAGTCAATTGGGTTATCACCATGTCCATGCGCCAACGCCTTCATACCAATGACAGCCACAGCATCGGCAAGAACAACAATGTCACTAACAAGCCAGTTCAGGAGCTTGAATGCTGCCGGCGACATTTCCCACAAGCGAGTCCCGCCGTCAAGGTACGTAGATTGCCCCGGGGTGGTGTCGGTCTTTGGTTGATGGAGCTTTGATAAAGGCAAACTGCCTCACTCAGCTCAATAAGAATGAATCGGGGAGGAGTGCCCTTGCATCGTTTCATAAAACCCATAAAAACAGCAGCGGCGATACTCCCCCCTCCTCCACACATCAGTACATTGGTAATGGCCTGAATATCCGCGATCGTCCGAAGAACCTTCTCCACCATCACCATGTACCCATTCATGACTTTCCGGGTAATGACAGACGCCAAATCATCCCAGGATGTACTGCTCACGAAATTCCAACCATTTAATCGAGCGTCTTCTTTCGCCCTGTCCACAGACTCTTGATATTCCCCACCTATTCTGATAACCATTGCGCCAAAGCCCTTAATTCTGCGTTGGCGCTCGGTACTGACATGATTGTGGATGTAGACCACGCATCGACAACCACAGAATATCGCTCTGTAGGCAAGTCCGCGCGGCCTTGGTTCCCATCTGTGGCGACACACACCGTGATTAACTCGGTCCAGCGGCGATATTTTCCAGTCCGCAGGTCAGCGGCCGTAGGTCTGGTCCTGGTCTCCTTCTCTACTCTGTCAGCAAGTAGGCAGAAAAGGGTAAAAGGGGCCCCCGAGGGCTTTGAAAGAACCCAAATTGCGGCCAAATCGCGTGCTCTCGTCTTTATAGTATATCTTCCCGATGTTCAGTGCCTTCTCCTGGTTTTCAGGAAGCCAAGTCGGCGTCTCCTGGCATTCTAGCCAGGTGGAGATCTCCCTCACTGCCTCTTCCCAATTGGACAGATTTTTGATTCACTTGGATGTGCGGTGCTTTGCATCCTTCTGGAGATGCGATGGATTACGATGATGCTGGTAAGGCATTAATTAGGAATGTAGATTTGAGTTAATGTAAATAGTCAAGTTCACAGAGCTGAAGGAACATAGCATCGCAAGATAATAGTCTCAAGAATTAGGCTGTCTATCAGCGGCGTTTTAGAGCCAGCGCTTCCTCCCAGTCACTCTCACACCTCGTTCTAGTAGTGAGCTGCGAGATGGCCGCGGTGTAATGTGCAGTACAGAGTTTACAGGGATTTGGGGTCCTCCTAACGATGAGGTGGTCATTGGCCCTCCGCCGCTCTAGATATAAATAAGGCACTGCCTGCCCGGCATAGAGGAAGTAATTCAGTCCTACGTTTCCTCTTTTTCCTTCTTTCTTCTTTTGCTGTGAGCGGATTATTTGCCTTCTTTTTCGCACATATCGCTCAAGTAATGAGTGGTTTTCTTACTTACATTGCTCTTCTCTTCAAATACGACACGTCTTTCTATTGGAGTACCATCCTTGTACAAACCTCTTTTTCTTTCTATTCTCGGCAACCACAATGCCTTCGTACAAACACTCCCAATCACCCGGCTTCAAAAACAAACCCCCAAAACGGCGAAGTCTTCGACTAGCCGAAAAAAATTCACAATCCGGCGTCGGGACAGAGCAAAGCTACAATGCTGGAATAGTCTACTCAGGCAGTGAACCTATTCCTAGTATGAAGGAAACAGGCTCGCGACACGATTCTGCAGATTTACGGTAGGTACTTCTTTGGCTCACTGATAACTTTGACTCATTCTAAATTTGATAGCGGCGACACTTTGCCAGCACCAGCTGTATTGGTTGTTATAGTAGTGGACAAGTCAGTCTAGTACAACATTTAGAACACAGTATTTCTTTGGCGACTCGTCCTACACGTCCTACCCTCACTGTGCCACTTCCAGAGAAGTAAATTGAAACCATGTTTCGATCTACATAAATTCACTCAGTACAACCATTAGAACATGGACTTAAGGATCTGCCAAATCGGATTCAGTCAGTTGATATAACTCTCTTCCCAAATCACCGATAACCCGGTATCTATCACCAGTGATGCCCTCCTCCAGCTCAGGAGGGTCAGTCAGTTCAAAGCAGGCCATGATAATGTCTGTGATGGTCTGTCCATCAGCGTCAACCCGTGTCTCCCGCACAATATTGCGCTTATTATCCAGGTATATTAGGCGTAAACGTCCATCTGTCTCAAAGGCCTCTTGATCTGCGAGAAGAATGTATCTTGTCATTACTCTGCGGAGGAGTCCAGCTGCCTTGAACTCAATAAAGCGATGTGGATCATTTTTCCAATGCTCAGGTTCAATTTGTTTTGCCTCGCTGAGCCATGTCTTGAAACCTGACCGTGCTGACGATAGATTTTCTGGGGATGGGAATCCCTGGGTACCGGTCGACGGTTCAGCAATTTCAGGCAAGATCTCGTACACTCGTTGCCAATCTGATTCGAAGTTGTAGAGTTGGGCGTTATTCAAACACGTCCACCAGGCTTGATCCTCGAATTCTTCCGAGATGCAAGCCCAATACTCCATTTTCTCGTCATCTCCCGGGTCATAGTGCGTTCGGAGGAAGATCGGTTCATCCGTGACATTCGTGTACATGTGCCATGCTCTCCGGCGCAGATCATTCGATCGCCAGGGACGAAGAATGACTTTGATTTCCTCTTCCGTGGGCGTGCGCGGCAGTGGCTCACCCTCCTGTGTGGGAAACCATTCCTGGGGAATTTCATCCAGATGGAGAAATTGGCGGACGAGTCGGACGCGCTGTTGGTTGGGGGACTCGGTCCCTGCGGGGACCCAGTGTCTCTGGTAGTAATATCAGCAATCTAGTAAAAATTAAATATTTCTTAGAGAATAAGTACGATTAGATATTGCTCGACAGGCAACTCACCCCATCGTGGTAAATATCCTCGGTGGCTGCTCATAATGGCCAGCGGACGGGGGAAGATGCTGGGGTTTCAGGGCGGGGCGCTTTCGGTGGGGGTATTAAGAATTGGTATACCTAGTGATAATGTTCTGCGAGCATTATTAGTCGATATTTTTCGGCGACATTCCTATCTCTTGGTAATCCAACGGAAGGTAGTAGGTGCCTGATTAGGCGATAGGAATAGAAACCGGTTGGTTAACTATTCAATAGGGCACGAAAATCTGTAGACCAGTCGCTCCTCATCTACACAAGTTTCTTTGTATCAATTGATCGCTCTTGCAGGGCAAAGCAAGCAACCAAAACTTAAATCGCAGTCTACTACACTAATCTTACGGAGGGCAACTCAATTCGAAACCTCTTCCCTTACATTATCATTACAAGTGAATATAATGTCTAAAATTCTCCTCATGACATCCGAATTATTTTTAAGCAACTGAACTAGGGCTATAAGAAATTGTCATCTGTACGCCGGGCTGCGAGACCCAATGAGGTTAGCGGTATATGTGCCTCAGGCTACTACTGGTAAACATGTGAAAGTCGAAAACTCCCGCCTCAGGCTCACTCGCTCGATAAGGACAGAAACCCGGTGACGGCGGTCAAGTCAGCAGCAGCACACTTCTTACTGACAGTCTCTCCTCATTCTCTCTCTCTCATTCAACCGCCTCGCAATTGCGCATCCATCACAGGTGATGGCCACATGGCGAGTTCGGTGATCGCAACACAACAACAAACACACCACCACCACCACCACCACCACTGCTAACTATGGAGAAATTCACTCAATTCCGAGATCGAGGTTGGTGCTCTCACCCCCTGTATGCATCGGTATGCATCAGTATGCTATCAGACTAATAAGTGGGACCGTTCTAGGATCGGGAATCGCTCCTTTCCTTCCCATTCCATCCCAACCCGCAGGCTTCCAGCTGCCCTTACGCGTCTTCCTCTTCTGTTTCCGCCTACCGCTGTTTATCTTTGTTTGTCTTGGCTATTTCCTCGTCCTACAATGGCTCCCGATTGGATCGCTAGGGAAGAAAGCATCCCTGTGGTGCATCTTGGGGGTCCCCAGCATCTGGTGGATTGATCTTCAAGTCGACGGCGTGAGGAAGGGGTGAGTCGACTCAATCTACGTCACTCAGCACAAAAAGTACTAAGAACCGAAAACAGCTCGCTCTCAAAACAACACCAGGCACGTCTTCCAGGCCCCCGGTCCGTGATCGCCTCTTCCTTTACCTCCCCCATCGACGCTGTCTACCTGGCCGCGATATTTGACCCGGTCTTCACCGCTTCCTACCCGAACTCGCGGCAGGTCGAGCACATCTCCCTTTTCCAGGCCATCCTACGCTCATTCGCCGCTCCGCAGGTGAGCCCACCAGCGAAGGCGCGCCTGGTGGATATTGCGACTCTGGCGCAGAAATATCCCGGTCGACCGATCGTCACTTTCCCCGAGTGCACGGCCACCAACGCCCGAGGCATCCTGCCCCCCAGCCCCTCGCTCCTGAGTGTCGCCCCCAAGACCAAGATCTTCCCGGTCAGTCTGAAATATACCCCGGCAGATGTGGTGACGCCTTTGCCAGGAAGCTATCTGAGCTTCCTATGGATGCTGCTCAGCAAACCGACGCACTGTATCCGGGTGCGCATTGCTGAGTGTGTGGTTAAAAGCACTGACGGAGAGGGTGCTTCGGCCACCCGTAAATCTACATATGATACGAATTACCTGGATACATTGGATACCGATAGTGCATATGGCTCTCTAGACACAGAGGATGCGGAGTTGACGCGGGCTGAGAAGGCTCTGCTGGACACTGTGGCAGATTCCCTGGCCCGGTTGGGGAGAGTCAAGCGGGTGGGATTGGGCGTTCAGGACAAGAAGAATTTTGTTCGGATGTGGACGAAGACGCGACGGACCTGGTGATAATTGTACATTTATTTTCAGGGAACAATGGGATCTCTAGTAAAATTGAGTGTAGATGATTGATACTAACCATCAAGCCTTCGAAGTCAACTCCACCTAGACGAAACGAGGTAGCAAACGAAATTAACAAAGTACCAAGCCAGAGAAGCCGAGCCCGAAGTCTCGACGTATCGTTGACCAACCAGACCTCTGAACCCCTGCATAGTAGATAGGAGCAGCTCCAATCAGCACACGTAGCTAACGCCGACTGCGATATATGTACATACAGCAAAGATAGGTAGGGAACAAAGAAGCCCTCTTAGGGGTTCAGCCATCACATGATACGAACAAGGTCAGCTTAATTGAGACCTCAATTCCTTCAATGACAATCAAAATTGCAACTAAACCGGTGCAGATCCCTAGTAGATCATAAAATCAGCCTTAGACCATACTAAAGCCTAAGAGCCATCAAAAATGAAAGCCAACTAAATCCGACCCCCACTCTTTAGATACGAGGCAGTGCTGCAGACCGACACTGACATACAAACAACTACAAAAGCCACCGGGAGTAAGCTTCATGCAGGATTTCTTCGTCTAAATAATCGACCCTCTTCGACGAGTTCAATTCTCATGCCTTTATCCTCTTTACATGTCCCAGCCTCCGTTCGGACTCGATTAATCACGAGCTACATTACCTCTATATTATGACGGGGAAAGTATACCAATAGCAAACAATATGGGCTTCAGACGTCGCAAACACCACCACCAAATCCAACCATATCCAGAGGAGGCTCCCGCGATTTATAAGAACTCTGACTCCCTCTACACCATCCCAACAGCAGCATCCACCGTCTATTCGCTATCGACAACGCAAACCCTCTACTCTATTGATAACAGAACAACCACAACCCTCAGTCTTTCCGTAACGACCGCGGTCGCTGAAGATCTTTCCCCGGAGACTTCCCATGAACATGAGGGTCAAGCTTCCATTACAAGGAAGCAGAAAGCACGATGCTCTCTTGCAAAATACCAGTCCTATGAGGACCTCTCCGGCGTATTCGCGCAGACCGTCGTCAAGGCAAACGCGACGAAGTTGAAAGCGCGGAACTCGGTGATGGACTTCGAGCAGCAGATGCGGGATTATGTGACGAATACAAGTATGGATGCATACGGGGCAATGTTGAAGAGGCTGGATAATGTTATCACTTCTATGGATGAGGGGTTGTTTAGGGATAAGGAGGATGTGGGTATGTACTTCATCTTTCTTTTACCTCTATTTGGTCAGCCGGTTGAGGTCGTCGGGTTGTGCTAACATGACTGCTAGTCACGGCATACGGCGATGATGGAATTCAGTACACGAAGACAGGAACAGAGAAAATGGTTAAACGGGCATCAAACGGTCTAAGCTTTTTTGCCAAAGCATATCTTTACGTCAACTCCCGGCTCCCAGCCCCCCTGCGCCCATTGCAACTGTATGTAACACCTCAATATCTCAATTAAATTATAGACAGACTCACATCCCAGATCTCCCCAAACATACGCCCTCATCCGCCTGACAGCCCAATACTCCCATTCAGCATACAGGAGACCTGCCGAACCGACAACCATCACTGCGCACAACCGCTACGTAAGCGCCAACCTCCGTCAAAAAAGGTACCAAAGCAATGGTAATCAAATCGCTCGCCTCAGACGATCTACGGAGCATTGTCCTCGCAATCCGCGGCACCCAGAGCTTCCGCGACTGGGCCGTAAACATGAAGGCCCTCCCAACCTCCCCACGGGACTTTCTCGATGACCCCTACAACCTCTGTCACGCGGGGTTCCTCGCCGTCGCGCAGAAGATGGTCCCGTCCGTCGCGGCATACCTCCGCGATCTTCTTGCCGAGAATCCCAACCGCGCATCGTACTCGCTTATCATTACAGGTCATTCTGCTGGTGGTGCGGTGGCCAGTCTGCTGTACTGTCACTTGCTGTCAATGAAAGTATCCTCTAAACTGAGGCACTTGGCGAGCTTCTTCAAGAGTGCCCATTGCGTTACATTCGGTGCGCTGCCGGTCGCTGTTAGACCGCTGTTCCCGAGAAAGTCCGTTGTTACATTCGATTCGATGTTCTACGCCTTTGTTAACGAAGGTGATCCCGTACCTAGAGCTGAGAAGCCCTACGTCACCTCGTTGCTGAATCTATACATGCAGCCTGCATCCTTCTATCTAGGCACGAGTCGCACGTACCCTTTCGTCAGAAAGAAGAATAAACCGGCAGTCTGGCGCGTTCCGCCGCCTACATTGTCTCTCGCGGGGAACGTGGTCCTCTTGAGGAAACAGTGCCCGGATCCTCTCTCCACGCAGTCCAAGTCGTCGTCATTCGACGGGAAAGAAACAGTAAAAGAAAAAGCGGAGATCGAAGCCTGCCAAGTGCCCCACGAGATCCTGAACGAGGTCATCTTCGGCGACCCACTAAAACACATGATGGGTCTATACGCCGAACGAATCGACCACTGAACCCGCAGATCACAACAACAGCAACACCAACCCCAATAGTTTATATACAACCTAACCCAGCATTATACCCCCAATACCAATACTATATCATACACAACTCTAGAAACCAACATCAAAAATCCTTCCTCTAACTATTCCATACTAAATCCTCAAACCCCCCTTCTTCAAAAACACTCTCCCTCCCCTCAATCCACGCCCTCACCGTCCGCGCAAACGACTCACTCTCTCCCACCTGCCACGCATGCCTAATCACCCCGATGCATGGCCACCCTCCCTCTTCCTCTCCTCCCACCAACCTCACCCAAAGACCCATCAACCCTAACCCTCCTAAAAAGCCTCCACGCATCCCCAACCCGATCCCCAACAACCCCCTCCCCATTCCACCACCGTCTCATCCCCGTACCAGATCAGCAACAATCCCCCTCACCCCACTGCACCAAATACACCAACCCCCAACACCCAACATCCAACGAGGTGACGAAAAGCGATTAAACCCCGAGACAAAAACTAACTCCACCAGCTCCGGATACCTCGCCACCGAGATATGTGGCCCAGACTAACACCCCACGATATGGGCTTTGCTGTTCTTGGCGTGAGTGGCGATTAGGTCGGTGAGGTGGGTGGTTGTTTCGGGGAGAGTGAGCGTGTATCTTGGGTTCGTGTTTTAGGGTGGAGTGGAGGGGGAGGTTGGGGAGGAGGATTGGTGTGGTAAGTTTTGGTTGTTGTGTTGTTCTTGGGATCTGTTGTAGTACTACTTGGGCCTGGACTTGGGCTTGGGTTGGTGAGGTATGGGTGAATGCTGTTGTATTCGGTCGTGGAAGAGAAGGCGCTGTGGATTAGGAGGATTGTTTCGGCGCTGGTTGGTGGGTTGGGAATGGAAGGGGAGCACTTTCTTTTCTCTTTTCTGTTGTGTATAGGTGGTTTAGGGAGGTTTTTTTTTTTCTGCTTTTCTGGTTGCTTGGTTGGTCTGGGCATATGGTAGGTTGTAGGGGACGATGGATTAAAGGCTGATTGATATTGGGGAACTGGGTTAACTATAGAGTTACATTTAGGACTAAGTGGCTAAGTGCTAGGATGTAGGCACTACTACGACGTTGTTTTAGTGTGGTCTAACTATATTAAGCAGAACAGTTGATGCCTAGGGGACTAAACGTAAGTTGAATGTAATTAATAGATTGGGTAAGGTATCAAGTTAATGAATGCTCTAATAACAACATGAGGTCAAACGAAATGCTTTTCGATCCTTCGGGTTCGCCTATCCAAGCGGTATAGCAGTATAGAAAAAGAAAAAGAAACCACAGCAATCATTCCACCCTGTTCATTTCAGGTGGCAATCCATTGATTGCATGCGGACATTTCACGCACAACATAAAATACATCCGACAGCTTGATGTTTAGTCAAGAGCATCAGTGATACAGCCGTGGCTGGCATCCTTGACGGTTCTATTACAACGTTAGTTAACTTTCCACAAACTCATATCATTTGCTTGCAGGCAGGGAACGGCATACCTAGCGTATTTACCAAGAGTTCCTCTCATGGTCAGACCGGTAGGGGGCAGCTTGCCGGCCTCCTTGTCGGCTTCCCACTGCTTGCGCCGCTCGGCGAGAATACTCTGGTCGACGTCGAGGTCGAGAATGCGCTTCTCAGCATCGATGGTGATCACATCGCCATCCTTGACGAGACCGATGGGTCCACCGACGGCAGCCTCGGGGACAATGTGCCCGATCAGGAAACCGTGGGAACCACCGGAGAAACGTCCGTCAGTGATCAGGGCAACGGACTGGCCGAGACCATAACCCATGAGAGCCGAAGAGGGCTTCAGCATTTCTAACCCGCGATGGATGATTAGCTACGTTTGAAGACCAGGACAAAACAGGGGCAGGCGACATACCGGGCATACCAGGACCGCCCTTGGGTCCAGTGTAGCGGATGACCACCACGGTTTTCTCCTCCTTCTTGATCTCACCGCGCTCCAGAGCGGCGATGAAGTCGTCCTCGTCGTCGAAGACACGAGCCTTGCCAGAGAAAGAAGTGCCCTCCTTACCAGTGATCTTGCCAACACTGCCACCAGGGGCCAGGGATCCCTTGAGGATCTGGATGTGGCCAGTCTCCTTGATAGGGTTGGAGAGAGGACGGATGATCTTCTGGTCCTCGGGGAAGCCAGGTACCTTCTCGAGGTTCTTGGCCAGAGTCTCACCGGTGACGGTCATACCGGAACCATCGATGAGACCCTCCTTGAGCAGGAACTTAAGCAGCGCCGGGGTACCTCCAATCTTGTTCATGTCGGCCATGACATACTTGCCCGATGGCTTCAGATCAGCCAAGAAAGGAATGCGGTCCGAAACCGTCTGGAAGTCCTCAATGTCCAGCTTGATGCCGACCGAGTCGGCGATAGCAATCAAGTGCAGCACGGCGTTGGTCGAGCCGCCAGTTATGTTAACCACAACCATGGCGTTCTCGAACGCCTGGCGGGTCATGATATCTCTGGGGCGGATGTCCTCCTTGAGCAGCTTCTTGATCGCCTCACCAGCGGCCAAACATTCCAGGTCCTTGAGGCGGGACTCGGCGGGGTTCGAGGAGGAGCCAGGGAGGGTCATACCCATGGTTTCAATGGCGGTGGCCATGGTGTTGGCCGTGTACATACCACCGCAAGCACCGCCTCCGGGGCAGGCGTTGCGGATAATATCGAATCGCTGACGCTCGGTGATATCTCCGCTCAGGAACTGTCCGTAGGCCTGAAATGCGGAGACAATGTCGATCTCGGCATTATTTTGGGTGGCGGCACAGCCGGGCTTGATGGTGCCTCCGTACACCATGAGACTCGGCCGGTTGACTCTTCCCATGGCCATCAACACACCGGGCATGTTCTTGTCGCAACCGGGGATACTGATGTTGGCATCATACCACTGACCACCCATCACGGTTTCGATCGAGTCGGCAATCAGATCACGACTCTGAAGAGAGAATCGCATACCCTTGGTTCCCATACTGATGGCGTCACTGACACCGACGGTGTTGAACTGCATTCCGATCAAACCGGCCTTCTCCACACCTTCACGCACTCGGTGGTTGAGGTCGAGCAAGTGCATGTTGCAAGGGTTACCGCTGTACCACACGGAGGAGATACCGACTTGGGCCTTGTCCATGTCCTTCTCCGTGAGCCCAGTGGCGTAAAGCATGGCCTGGGAAGCACCCTGTGAGATGGGCTGTGTGACATGGCGGGAGACCTTGTTCAGAGCGTTGTCGTCTTCGGAGGCAGAGGCTTTTTGCTTGGGAAGGGTGGTCGAGAGGGGGCGGCTAACAGAGAGAGTCAATCAGCGACTTGCGATGGTAGAATAGGGAAAGGTCATCGCCTTACACATTGACGGCGGACCGCTTGGAGAGACTCCGCAGAGCAGAGGGCAGACGCCCCCGGGTTTGTGAGAGAAGCATTATCGCAGTCTGGGGGATTATGCAGTCCACGGAGATGGCACACAGGGAACTCAATTGAAAGAGAATAAATAACTTCTGAACTCACTCTCTCTTGCTAAAATGGAGCGGGTCGCCGGGAGTGATGTCCGTCCTCCGCAGCGAAGTCGGGGGTCCGGAGTTAGCCTCAGGCCCCCCGACACCCAATCCCGTGCCTCAGTTTGTCAGCGATCAACCAATCAGGATCCATTCCCTGCTTAACACATCCTACATAACAAAATACATAAGAGTCATGATAAAAAGCGCTCTACAAGAATCTCGCACGAGGAGGAATGGTATTTATAATTAATTATTATACACTTAAATCTCCCTTAAACCATCTAAAACCTGTAATTTCTGTCTTCTACCACACCTTTTTTTTGCGGTCGTGCCATGAGTTTTGCATATCGGCGAGAAACAGTCATCGAAGGAAACAGAAAGAATAACCAAAAAAGAAAAGGAATAATTCTAAGGGTATACCGTGTCTCTTTGGGCTCGCCAAAGTAAACAAATGAAGTGAAAAAAAGTTGAAAATAGAGAAGAGGAAGAGCAAAAAAAGGTAAAAAGAAAGAAGAAAAGAGAAGAGTGGGTCCAAAAAAATAAAGGGCAGAAAGAAATATAACCATGAACACAGTTGTGCATCATCCTCGGAACCCATCACTGTCTATCGTAGCAAACCCATTTAAGAAGAAAAAAAAAAGGGGGACACGGTAAAATATAAACCAAGAGGCCAGCTCTAGGGTACCTCTTTATCACCTCTCTTCAATCCAACCGGCACGTCAATCGCTTTCTCAACCCATTCGATGGATGCAATTTCATCCAGGCTCTTGCGCTTGGTATTCCGCTTCAGGAGCCCTTCGACACATTCACGGGCTCCCTCCAGATCTTTGCCCTTCTGGGGATCCCATTCACCATCGCTATCCGCATACCGGTACCATGACCACTCACATCGCGCTATGCGATGTGGTGTACGGGCGCGGAGTTTGGCCGGGTCGCCTCGAGTACCCGGTAAGGCATCAAATGGCAATCGATTCTCCATCATGGCATAAAGCAAAACGCCAAGAGCCCACCCATCGGTGGAACGCCCGTCATATGGCTGGCCCATCAAGATTTCCGGGGCGGCGTAGTCCTCGCTGCCACATCGGGTTTGGAGGAGCGGGCTTTCCGGCGGTTGTGGAATTCGCCGCGACAGACCCAAGTCAGTCAGGGTAACAACCGCGCGATCGTACGTGCGCCAGTCAGTGATTTCCTCCATAGCTGCGGGAGGAAGAGTCACCAGGACATCTGCAATGAGTTGGACTAGTAAGTATTTGGTCACGCAAGCCATGGTGGATTCGCTTACTCTCAAGTTTGATATCCCGATGGACGATAAAGTTGGCGTGCAAGTAGCGCACAGCACCTACTAGCTCGGCGAACATTCGACGGATAAGTTCTGGACTCATGGGCCTCGGTCCAGAAGAAGCGACATCAAAAAGATCGCCTCCCGGACAGTAGTCCAAGACCAGAAGCGCGCGCTTCTCGTCACTTCCGAAAGCTTTAAGTTGCACCAGAGATGGATGGTTCACCGATTTCAGGATGTCCACTTCCCGTTTCAAAGAAACCTCCAATCGCTCCTCGTCCGCTCCACCCGCCGGTCCATGCTCAATGACTTTCACCGCGACAAGCTTTTGCGTCGCGGCATTTACCCCCTGAAGACTTGAACAATAACCCGAATCGACATCCTCTCTCATTTCCATCCGTACTGCCAAAGATACCTGGCTAAAGGTTCCCTGCCCGAGCTGGCGCAGTTTGCGATATTTGCGCGGTTGGTTAGAGCGAATCGAACGCACCGAATAAATTTCATCTGAGCCGTCCATAGACTGTGGGGTGGTAATGGCCGGCTCCAAGTCGCTATCGTCAAAAGTACTGCGGCTACTCCTCGGCGGAGTAGGAGGGCGGACAACTGGCAACGCGATCCCGCGTTGCGCACCGAGGTACTGCTCCCGATGCATGTTGTTTGACTTAGAGTCGGTACTGGAGGATGATGAGATCCCTTGTGATGCACCCGACCCCGACACTGCGATTGGACGGGGCTTAATGGGAATGGCCTTCGCCGGAGGCACGTACTCACTGAGGCTGCGATTGCGGGTATGCGTCGAGGCCCCATCTGGGCGTGGTTTGCTGGGGGTCTCTGGATGTCGGTCTGCACCCAGCTTCTCCGCCATGGCCCGTTGCTTGCTGCGCGATCGTCGACTTTCTGAGGGACCCAGCACTTGCGACGAGTCGCTCAGTCGCAAGCTCAGGCTGGAACCGTTTCTCGACATCAGTGACGGGGTCCGAGACAACGATTGTGAATTGCGCCGCGGAAGCTTCCAAGGCGACACTCCGCCAATGGGGGAGGGCAAGGGGGTAATATCCCCCATAGCCATCAATTGTGGCGATGACAGTACCGACGCTGGCGACAAGGAACCTCCTCCCGATGAAGGCCTTTCGAGAAAACCGCGAAGGCTCGAGGTCCTGCGCGGAAGGCTACTTGATGATGCGCTATGGTGCATGAAGGAATCGGATTCTTTCGGGGGACTCAATTGATTCGTATTCGTCAGGTCCGTGCGGACCTGCAATGACGGTAGGGGCTGGGAGGTGGCCGGGTAATGTTGATGAGTCGTGCCATCCTTCATGTTCGGCGCGAAAGCCCCTGTAAATAATAGTGGCGGGGAGCCAATGCTCCCTTCCCCAGAACTCACGGAAGGCCCTGTAGAAACTTCATTGTCACTGGCAGCCGTTGCTCCGTGTAACACTGACGGTGGTTGTCTAGCAAACAATTGAGACCTCTCGGTCGGTTGGAGAGAATCCGGGGAAATCATCGAACGAGTCAGAAGCTATATCCCGATGGTTTTTATTTGCCGGGGAGGTTCACTGCTTGTCACCGTGTAAAGTGGACCCCCAAGTGCTGTTGTCCCTCGAACTAGGCGGGTAACCGCTGCCTAAAAGGTCCCTCGGGTTAAACTTTAAGTAGACCAAGCTAGACTTGGTGTTAGTGAAGAGGGCCCTCAGGCCGAGGAAGTTGGATCGTGTTGACGATGGGAGTTGTGTGTCAAAGCATCTAGGAGTTGGGATGGAAGGGAAAAGGTGGCGAAGTTGTGAGACGGACGAGAGAAATCAGTAGTAGAGGAGAAAGATAAGATAAATAAATGTTTAATAAAGAAAAAAAGGAAAATGAAATAAATGGGGGGGGAGGAGGGATTTTTAGTCGGGGAGGCAAAAAAGAACTAGGGTCGGGGACGGGTTGTTCTTCCCCAAGGGCTAAAATATTTAAATAATAATAATAATAATCATAATACAAGGGAAAGCATCCACGCAAACGTTCGGAAGTCCTGCTTTTTTGGCTTTTGCTTCAGTCACTCACTCAACACAACTAAGTTCACTTGAACTAACTAATGATTCAATGACGCTCCAGGAAAAATCCACGCGGGGTCAGCTGATGACCTGGCTGCTTTGGGATTAGTGGCCACGAGGTGATGATGTCGATTTTCCACGCTACCCCGCATTCAGTAACTGCCGTTAAGCCAAAAGAAGGACAATTCCTTTCATTGGATTCCCTGATGTGTTTCCTATTTGGGGGAGGGGGAACAGAAAATGTGTTCGAAGTGGTCTCTTGGACGAAACCAGCATCAGTGGGTAGATAGAAAAGATACATTCGGTGCTCGGAGATCGTGCGAAGGTACGGAGTACAGTACATACTTAACTTACTTACATACGGAGTACAGGGTACAGGGATGTACAATGCACCTACTAATCGACACTGAAGTCAGTGGCTGAATATTGATGGATCTTGGCTGACAGGAGAGTTTGTGACAGGGCCCACTCGGTAACATGGAAACACATATTATACTCCAGTCAGTCAAGAACAAAGTATTTCACAGGTACGATTGACTCGGATTCCAGTGAGAGGTACGGGGGATATGCCTTGCATAACTGAGCAGTTTGCTTGTCCGGCGCTATTTGTCTATCCTTGCCTCTCAACAAACCCAAGATCTCATAGCGCCGAATGCCGATTACCCGATGGGGTAATCTGCCAGCTGCAAGGCCCCCCAATTAGGCAAGTAGCCCTCATTGCCCAGAGTGTCTCAAGAGGTTTGAAAACGACCAAATGACCTAAACAACAAAACGAAAAAAGAAAAAGAGACATCCATGGATCGCAAGTCTGGTCTAGGCTAAGCATGAAATAAGTGACCAACTAAACTGGATTCGGCTGCGCGACCGGTAAAGTGGTTCTCATTGAAATAACACTAAAACAACCCCAATTGCAGGTGGGAAAGAATACGTCTATTGAACACTGAATAATTAAAAGGATCTAATTACACATTCTTCTTCTTCGTTCTTTCTCCTGCAGCCGAATTTTCGGGTCAAACCGCATGCCTTGGTTTCAAATCTCCGCCCCATTTTCGACGCGACAACTCGTTATTTACCATCGTTCAAGATGATTTGACGCACAGTGCACATCATCGGCCACACTACCTTAGTGTCTGCGTTAGTTCACTCGGTGGGTGCAATTAACTCCGTGGACCATACCCTGAATCTGATTGCTCTGATTGTGAAGGGTGATTGATCTTCCTCGGTTACCTGCTGCAACGTGATCGACGACCGTGCCTCCCCCAAGGTCTACGTAAGCTGTTTGATACTGACCAACATTGCTTTTTCAACATTGAATCCGTGTGATTCGCCAGGAAGGGAATTGAAACTGGGATTCCTGGACGATCGCCAAGACAACGAGCTACTGGAAAGCCCCGTTGACCCAGCATTTCGGTCCTACGCACGCCTTTCCTTCAGATGAATGGCTGTCAGCATTTCTTGGCAGACATGCCTCCAGTACCTGCTTCCGGTTGGCCAGGTCTTCCACCCCACATTGCTTCTGGATTTGTTGACTCGACATTGGGTAAAACTCGTCACTTCCCTCGATCTGTGAATACATGCGTACAACACGTGACGGGGAGCTCAGAAGATAATTGCGAGCTGGCGGTCTCGCAGAATCCCCTGCAAAATCTATTCATCAGGTGCGGTCGCAGTTTGCGGTCCAGACCATCTTAGTCCCGACGATGTCTCATTTACGGGCAGTTCAAGGTCCCACCGAACATTGTGTAGCTAAGCAAAAGCTTCGAGGGACCACTTGGATGCTGGACCCAACGGACCCAGACACAGGGTATCAGCCCTAACGGTGTTCATGGCCATATATTCACGGGCGCCGCCGACACCCGCGGAGCCACTTGTAAGTGTACGGAGGCGCCACTAACCATTAGATGGGGTTTGATCAAAAAATTTTCGGCGTGGTCCTGATATGGATACCTGTGAGCCCACAATTTGGTTACAGCTACCTATTCCCGAAATCCTGCATAATAAACCGTTCAAGCCGGTATTTGTCAACTCATGATGCCGCATGCTTGATCAGCCTGTTTTTCGCAGAAACTAAGATTTACGCAAGCCATTAGCTGGCTGACGTCACTGTACTTATTAGTACCTGATATAGCCAGGAATCTTGGTAATATCACGTCAAAACTCAACAATCACCTAAGCAACAGGAATAGAGACAAAGACGAGGAAACGGGCGGGAAAGAAGTTAGTGGTTCCGCTTATGCGTCACTACAAGACCTCCCCACCACAAACGCATCCAAATATCTCAAAAGGGATATCCGTCTCACCAACAGGGCCTCGGTATTAACCCCATTTTCCCAAGTGAACCCAAAATGAAAGAAAACCCCAACTTTTTCGCAATCTCAATAGCGCGCCTATTCACTTCCAAGATCTCACCTACAATACCCTCAAAAGTTGGCCAAAACAGAGCTTCCAGCTCATGATGAATAGGATAACATTACCAGCCCTCAGCATTCATATATCTTAGGAAATAATGGAGCCCGTATAAAGCGTTCCCAAACGGAAGAATCTCTGCATCCACCCAGTCGACAATTCCTGCAATGTGACCGTCATCCAGATTCACAAGATTGTTCATCTTAAACAGGTCGTTGTGTGTCAACATTTAGGGATATGTGGGCGTAAAGAGCATTGGTAAGTCTTTTCGGACTTCTTCGAGGGCTTTCCTGGGACGTTGATGCAATGCTTGCGCCAGGACATCTATTTTCCGCTGATACTTGGAGACAAGGGAGTCCACCTCATCGCGAGGCATACTTTGCCGCTGCGTCCATGATTCCGGAATAATCTAAGTTGAGTAAGCGAATATCCACGAGTGATGACAGGGGAAGCAAAGCACCTCTCGAGTTCTATCGCAACATTTAAAAGCCATGCCGCCTCTGCTATCGTCGGGCCTGTAAAGGGATTGGTCATGGGGCCTGCTTCCCAAGAGGTAAGCCCAGGGAGTTTCTCCATCACCTAGACCGACAGCGGAGATGATCGATCAATGGTTCCATATGGTAAGTACACACGGCTACGAGTTGGCCATGAATCTTTCGTGCCAGCTGCAAGATGTCCACGCTTAGGGGAGAAACTTGGGCAAGGAATTGCACAGTCGAATATTGTTCAGGTCCCGCTGCTACAGGACAGCTGAAACAGCCTTGTATCGGCACAGCGCAGATGGGATCTCCAACCAAGGAGATAGCAAGCTGATCACATTCTGCCCGAGTGACTGACCCGTGTACAGAAGGACTCCTCAATACAGCTATCAAGTCCGTGGATAGTAGCCCTTCTTGGAATGATCTATCTCGGTGGTAGGTTTTCAGTCCTTGGCGTATGCAGGTCAGGATCAGAGCTCTAGTGGGAAGCAATTTAAATAATTGAATCAATATGAAAAGCCTAGCTATCTGAAACATAGAAAACATGAGCTTCTAAATGCCGAGCTTAACAAAGGGCCTCTGAGAACTCAATATAAAGCTTTCTAGAAACGAGCCGGTAGAACAACAAGATGAAATCATGTGGCTTGACTATAAACGGGAAACATCAAAAGCAGGGGCGTCTAGAGGAGAAGAGTCCGTGTACCATATGCATAAGTACTAGATAAGGTCCCCGAGGGTTCTGATTGGTAGGCTGCGGTCAATCTTGTGCTATGTTTGACATATAATTTATCGTTTTAAAGCCAGCACCATACCAAACCGGCCCCCATTAAATCCACCAGATTACGTGCTGAAAAATTCTTTCGGGTGGACTAGACCACCTTGTATAAAATCATTCCTGAGCATATGTTAATCGTGTCCAGAGATCTTCGACAAAGATGCAGAATCTCGAAGTGGCGTCTTGGAACGATTAAGGAGTCACTGTTCTAACAGGATTATCCAACCCACCCCTATTGCTAGATATGTCATTAAGTTGATGGCCCACCGGCTCATAACCTACACCATTATTTCCCTAAAAATGTAGCCTACTGATATGAAGTTGAAACGTACGCAAGTATTCAGTATCCAAATAGATGTTTGCGTTCCGTTATTGGGCCGCTAAATTATTCCCATCAATGTGGTGTCCGAAAATATATATTTCTGGCGTATGAGGCGGTCTACACTTGGGACTATCATAGCTCTTTCATATGTGGCTGTAAAATCCAATTTAAAGCTGTATATACTAATCTAGTCTTATATAGCATAATAATGGAGATACTAGTTGATATAGTGGTAGTGGTATTTCCCTCGGCGCTCATGGTTAACATTTTGCATTGATACCTCCATTGTAGCAACGGTGCATTTAGGTGCTTAGGCATATATTACTAATTATCTAAGCCGTTCCTCAACAAATGGTCCCATAACTCAGTTGGTTAGAGTGCTGAGCTAATAACTCAGAAGTCGAGAGTTCGAGCCTCCCTGGGACCATATTTTTGCAGCTGATTTTTTGGTATCCCCACCCTCTCAATTCCATATATCTTATCATAAAGTATTGTGCGCGACCTTGTTTGATTGGCAGTCACCTCGTTCTTCCTTTTTTTCGAGTGACCGCATTGTGTATGGCTGGTCATGTCGAATCTTCCAGTGTGAATAATCTTTATCCGCCTCTCCACAAAACCCACTTCCACCCACACTCCCACAGTCTACTATATATATACCTACGAGACCGAAAGACTACAAAGGTCAGTGATCGACAACTATTGGAACTGCGAAAGCAACAACTCAATGCTGCCTTATTCCTAGAAAGATACCATTATGTTAAACCCGCGCAAAACTATTGTAGAAGGCTAGTTTAGGGCATAGCATCCGCCAGACCAGCCTAATGATGGTCTGGATATGCTAAATATGTCCCAGCAAAGATGTGTAAACCATGGAAACCCTAGCCAAGGCTCATTATAGGGAAGCCGAACCATATATACCTGCCAGTGTAGCCTACATCAATAACCCGGCCGTACCGCGGACTCGGATAGCTATACCCGGACGACTTACTCAAGATAGGGCATCCCGGCATAGGTACCTGAGTCCTGGACCACACCCGTATCACTCGGAGAAAGACACAGCCCTGTCCCATTCCCGATGTTTGACTGGGATTTTCGGTCTCCACGTGTCTTACATTGAAATTAGATCTTTCCTGGAACCGACATGACCTGGGTAACCATGGCCAGCATCATGCTATCTAGCAAGCAACGACGCGTCCACTGTGGCTATCCATTCTCAACAGCCAAGAAACTCTAGTGAAGGGCCATAGAGGAAACAGTGAGGCTTCATTGGCCATCGTGCGATGGTACCTATATAGAAACACTCGCCTATAGCCCATCCATGCTTAAAATACCTGAACACTTATCGCGAAATGCTAACATACGAGGCTCGATGCTCACTAGCCTCAGATGTAATTAGATTAGAAGCAGCTGAGGACAGTCGGATAGTAAAAGAAGCTTATAAGCGGGTCTCAAGGGGGCCCCAGTCCCTCTCATCACATTTAAATGCCTACAGTAGGACCCCCTCCCCCATAACATCCCATCCTTCGCAAAGCAACACTGCTCTTCACTCACCTCTAACCAAATCTTCCTCCATCCACACTCAAACCACAACTATATCAAGCCAAAATGTCAGTAACATCAACCGCAACCACAACAGTGGCCTCCGCAATCTCAGCCTGCCACCAAAAGCTCTACGACATCCCGATCAAAGATGCCGCCTGCGCAATGTCAATGCAAGGCAACAACTCCGCAATTATGAGCAGTTGCTGCGCCTCCGCTTCCGTCGTATCTTACAGCAGCTGCGACTACTACTGTCTGGCGCAGGGCCAGAGTGTAGGCGACCTCACCGAATGTGTAATCAAAGCATCTGAGCCTGGAGAGGTGTGGTGCAACACCAACGCAAATGCGACTGCTACCGGGAGCGTTCCGACGACGGGTGCCGGCACGATTGTTGCTACTGCTTCGGCTACTGATTTGACTGCCTCGGGGACGAAGAATTCGAGTGGTTCCACGGCGTCTTCGACTGCTAATGTTGCTGGGGGGAAGAAGTCGATTGGGGTGCTTGCGATTTTGGTGTTTGGATTGGCGGCTGGGTGGTTTGTTTAAATCGGAGGATTTGGGAGTGGATATATGGTGAGAGGGGGATGAGTGTGCTTGCTCTGGTTTTTGTGTGGTTGTTATTGATATTTAGTTTAAAGCTCGGACAAAGCTATTGCGGCTTTGACTGTGACCTGCTTGTTCTGCTAGTTGATTTTTTTTTCGTGTGCTTTTGTAAGATTATGGCAAAAAGAGGTGTATTCTTATAGTCCTTTTTGAGACATTGTATACTTTTTGCTGTACAGCTGACCGCTGCTAACATATGGGTTCTTCCCATTTGTGTCGCCCTTTTGTGTCGTAGAGTGATTATGGATAGAAACATTCACGCCTAAGCAGACACTAGTCCTGGAGTTCAGTAATCGCCCGATGCTTACACATTTTGAAGAGCCTGAGATATGCTGAAAGAACGGTGAAATCCCACTCAGTACAGACAATCAGGCAAAGAAGACCTGCGCTACACTCATCACTCCGCACTACCTCGCAGGACAACCTCCTTCATCATCCCATTGAAGCCTTCCCCAATTCGGGCCAGCGGAGCTTCGATTCCGATGGGCGCCCAAACCTGGCTCTCGCCATTGATTCCTAGTCTAGTGAGGAACTCCATGCTTGTTGACTCTCCCTCCGAATCGGAGACCCTGAGTAGAGTTTCATTTCCCTGTCCGATCAGTCGCACTTGCGTCCACGTATTTAGGGAAAGGCTATAGTTGAGTGAGTATGAATTGCCTCCGCTTATCAAGGTCACATTGCTAATTGACCCATTCCCATTCAAAAGCATCGAACCAGGCCCAGCGAAGAGAACGCCGGGTATCTGTGATGTCGGCTTCACCGTGAATGATAAAGTATAATCTCTCCCCTTACTACCTAGTGGAGTCTCCACGTAACAGCCTTGAGCAAAGACCAGAGCAGAATCCTGAAAGTGGCATCCTCGCTTGATACCATGATATCCGTTCCCTGTATGGTCGATTATAGTTTCCGATTTCCCGTCAAATATGTAATGTAGAATAGTGCCGGAGTGACTAAAAATCTGGCGATCCAAATTCTGGCCTGGGATTGCTGAGTGGAGCTTGTCGAACACCGCATCATATTCTTCCTCGAGGAGGTCTCCGCCCCATTGTTTATCCGCCAACGCCGGCAGAACATCCCTCCACGAATAATACGCCTCAAGAACCGTCGTAGAATTCGGACCATAGTCGTTCCATAGAGCCGCAATATGGCCAAGAACTCGTGAGTTATTTCGAGGAGGATTGTTGGTCGCATTCTTGATATCAAAGATGTTGGGAGCATAAGCTCCACCGGCGGGATTTCCATGGAACACGCGGGTCTTGTTCAGTGTCGATGGGTAACTCCCGGACCATTTCCCTACAATATAGAAAGCATCGTCTGAATTGAGCACGTCATAGCCATTCTTGATGTAGTCGAGGTAAGGGTTGTCCTCGGAAAACTCCCAGTGTTGGATCGATACATCAGTTGATACGTTAGCCCCTTGGGATGGCGTGAACGTGCCCCAGATTCTCATGCGCTTGCCTGATTCATTAAAGATATACTCGCGCATCTCATTGACAAAATCCGTATAGTCCGCCACCAGATCGCTGTCATATTCGTCTGCACCTATGTGCACTGTTTTGCTATGGAACCAAGGTAAGAACGCCTTCCAGATCGACTTCACCGTGGGGATGGTGTCCGGGTGAGTAATGTTAAGCATGCTGACATCGTTGAGGGCCAACTCAGGCCGCCATTGCGAGATGACCAGCGCATGACCCGGAGCTTCGATCTCAGGAATAATAGTGACGCCTCGCCGAGCACACTCTTGCTGGACATTGTCGAATTGATCTCGGGTGTACGACTCATTGGCGTGTTTATTTAGCCCAGCCACCGCCGGATCCTCCGACCACAGGCGGAACGCTGCATATAAATTTATAGACTGCTGAGCCGTATACCGATCTACGTTGTTGTAAAGGTTGTCGCTCAGATGCAAGTGGAATACGTTTTGCTTGAAAAAGGACAAAAACGCGCACATCTCGATCAAAAATTTAGGTGGGTAAAAGTGGCGCCCAGCATCTAGCTAGACAGATCTCAGTTAATATGAGTAAGGGCACAGGTTGCAGCAGCAATTTGGCAGTGAAATCACCTACCATGATACCCCGATTGGCCCATCCGGGGGCATCCACTGTCGACCCATGAGGAAGGGTACGGCCATTGACGACTCCCGCCTGGATCAGCGATCGCGATCCCCACCAAGCACCCAGTGGACTAGCTCCGGCGATTCTAACGCCATTTTCATGTACCGCGAGAACGTATGCCTCTGAGGTATATCTCCCAGCAGCATCTTGGAATCTAGTTTCATTTGTGAGCGTGAAGAAAATGGAATTGCTGGTGGCTGTGCTGTTAGATGTGAGTGGTAGATCAATTCCTACCGAAGACAGAAGGTCCTTCTGAAAGGTCTCGGCAAACTGTTGCAATGTCGGTGGGATGAGTGTCTGGCCGTGTTCATCCACGGTGTTGGCATAGCGCGCATCAACTACGATGCCGGTGAGCTGATTGAGGGAATAGGTAGCATCTGTTCTAGTAAACGGTATAGTTGGAATAGTCACTAGTCGACCGTGCCCTACAAGCTATGAGAAGGGTCGAGATTGTGCGCTCATGGTTCATACCTCCGATACAGAGTGCTAGGATAAGGCTAGGTTTCATAAGTTGCCTCCACTGCATTTTGATAGAAAGATGTAGTAGATACCTGTTAAGGGTGTGAGGTCAGAATCAGATATCAAATATTTGTCTGTCTTGGAAACATGATCATGGTCTTCAAAAGAAAAAAGAAAAGGCCTATTTATAGGCTGGCATGACAAATTTGGTAGCATTAAGACTATGTTACGTGAAGCATCCTGCCACTGCCATCACCAGGCACAAGAGATACCGGCAAAGAAACAAGGTTGCAATCACTTACAGCAGTGGAGCTAGACCCTTCCTAGTAGCTTTCGTGTCGAGTAACACTTCATAACAGAGGCCATATGGGGCTAGATTATATCTCATTCATCGTAAGGCGATTTGCAGTAGAGCCTCTGCCTTGTTGTTGGGACACGCCTTCCTCTTTCAGGGACGCATGCCCTAACTGATACTAGATCAGTCATGTTGCCTACTACAATACGTAATGAATGACCATGTATTTTTTCCGTGCATAAGGGGAGCATGCCGACAAAACTACTTCTAAATTCTTATCTCGTTTATTACATGGACACTGTAACCCCGCACGGGACTAATATCGGCGATGTTTGAAGTCGCTGGTTGGTCCATCCAGATTGGGAAAAATCTGGCTGCAGTCGTGCAGATCAGTTAGTAGCACCTCCGAGTGCTGCACGGCGTAAATTAGCAATGTCACCCTTTGCTTAATATATGCAACCTGCGAGTTATGTTGCCTCCGCCCTTGTTCTGGGGTTGATAATCGCTCAATAGCCCGCAAATTGATCAGTTTTGAGCGACAAGTATTCGAAAGGCGTGTGTAGTAAGAGTGAATAAGATGATGTGCACATTGCTGATCTTATAACATGAGTTAAAATACCTCTGAAGATAAGATGGAAGTTCAGATGATAACTCATGCCGCTGGAATAAGGAAGTGGTCACCTGACTACTTGCTGCTAAAGCGGCACATGGTACGGACTCATTCGTAACTTATTGACTCTTTACCTACCCAGCATCCAGCAATCTTCTTCCTTCACCACCTTTTGACTAAACCGCCCCGGAACATCTAGGGAGTAGTGCAAAGCGGACTTTGATCATTGCAGTCCCAGAATGAGATCGAAGAAACTGATTAGTGAAGTAGATCGTTTCTTTGCGTCAAGTCTTTCATTGTGAGCTCCTAGAGAATTAAGATCACCAGATAGGACGAAATAAAACCTGCATTTCGCCATCAAGAACCCATAAACGCAGGAGACCGCTATATGTACAGGAAAGTTTAGACCCATTACCATGCCGGTCCCAACCATGGATAATGCAAATGCTTCGAGCGCCGGAGGGAAGAGATTCGAGGAATAACAAGAAAAATCGTTCTAATACAGCGTGGACCAAAAGAAAATTAAATAACAACACCCTCCCGCTTTGCTGAAACAAACCCATATCGGATATTCATTTTGGACAACTGTTGGCAGATGGAGGTCGACTCGATTCGAGTGCTAGAATACAACGGAACGAATGGTCATCTACAGGAAGGTCTTGCGAAAAACCTACAACACAGTTAGCAAAGTCTTCCAAAGTGAACAGACAAATCGCGCATTGAACGTACGGTCCAGCCTCCTGCAAGAGTAGCCACAATACCACCAGAGATCATCATGGGCTTGAGACCCCGGGTACTCTTGAAAACCATGCCACTGATGGCACCCGCCACAATGCTGTTGGCAGAATCATGCTTTCCTCGCGCATATCCGATTCCCGAGTTCAGACCGTTGTATACCATAGCCACCACACCGGCGGAGTTTCCGAGGAAGGGGCCTCTCCTTGTGATAGCGTTCAACACACCGTTAAGACGGATCTTGGGGGGTGCTGTCACGGGCACCTTCCTCATTCCTTCAGCGAGACCCCATGCACCTCCAACAGCCAGGCCAGTAAGGTATGTCGTTCCGGCTCCGTAACAAAGGTCGTCCGACCATCCTCGGGATGGCAAAAATGATTGCGAGCCGGGCGTCTGATCAAGGGCTGAATCTTCGAGGGTGATATAATCGAGAGTATCTTGGTTCAGGCCAGATAAGGGGTGAAGTGCAGTAGGGTCAGGGATGTTGACCTCTGAGAGGAAGGAAGTAGCATCTTGCGCGGTGGAAGGGTCGAATTCGGGTCCTTTGGACTGTTTGCGGCCACTGAATGAATCCCAGATAGACATATTGAAAAAAGGAATATGATTAAAAAATGAATACAATTAAGAAGATAATAAGACACGAGAGGAAGTGAACAACGGTCGGTGTGCCACTCTGGCGTCTGCTGGTCTCCGTCGCGAGGTCGCTGTTGGTCTGGAAATATGAGGAACCAGAACAAAAACTTCAACCCCGTGACGGGCCGAGAGTCACAAGTCACGGGGAGTCACGGGCAGCTCTCCGGTGTCGGGAAAAGCTTTTACCGAAGCTAACCGCTTTTGGAGGACCCGCCTCGAAAATCCACGAAAAGTGATTCCCCAGCGCGGGGGCGGGCATCTGGATATCAATTCTTTTTTTTTTTTTTTT